>QANZ01042989.1:13758-54685 GCA_003254925.1 Chamaecrista fasciculata
CTCTCTCTCTCTCTCTCTCTCTCTCTCTCTCTCTCTCTCTCTCTCTCTCTCTCTCTCTCTCTCTCTCTCTCTCTCTGTGTTTGTGTATGTCTAGCTTTATTAATCATTTTTATGGTAATAATTGCTTCATTCTTTTCTGAATTACTTTGGAGTTGTTTTTTTAATTATTATTTTGTGATTAAGAATATAATATTATTAATTAATTGTTGTGAGCATGATCAATAATAATCCTTCCTAGTGTGCTGCTTGGCTTGCTGGCAATGTGGCCTTAAATATTTTGTTTCACATGAAAAACTTTGCAAATGGCATCACCTATTGGATAGTGTTTCTGACAAAAGCTATGGTTAGTGTTTTATTTTAGGCTAAACATGAGGAATGAAAGTGGTCTACATCACCACTTTACTACCTTTCTTCCTTTCCTCTCCATAGACCCTTTTTTTTTTCCTTTGAGAAAAATATATTTTTCAGTCCTTTAATTTGTCTTGAAATTATAATTTAATCGTTAGATATTGAAAATATACATTTTAGTCCTTGAATTTTTAAAAGTGTTAATTTAGTTGGACTAAGTAGTTGATGTTTATAAAGAAATCAAGGATCAAAAAATATATTTCTAATATTAAAGGATACAATAATAGTTTTTGGATAAATGTAAGGACTAAAAAGTAATTTTTCTCTTTTTCTTTCCTCTCTTGAATCATGCTACTCTGCTACTGCTTAGCTGTAACATGTCCATCTTTCACTCTCACTCTCCCCTTTTTCTAATTATTTAATATCATCATTGCTATATTTTTTTCTTGTGCTTTATTTACTTTAGTTTTTTTTTCTTTCCTTTTTGTGATGTATGAGTTAGTATTTACATATATATTGCAGCAGCCTTTTTATCTTGCTTTTCACTTCTTTTAATCAGTGAAGATTTCATGAGATTGTGCAAGATAGTGCAACCATATTTCATGATTACATGTGAAGGTTATACAATTCATATTGAAATTTTTACTTTAGAGGAATCAAGGCATTAATGCCATCAAAGTGATCTATGATCTATCCTCACAATGTCATGAAGAGAGAGAGAGTGATCTATGATCTATCCTCACAATGTCATGAAGAGAGAGAGAGAGAGAGAGAGAGAGAGAGAGAGAGAGAGAGAGAGTTTCATCTTAAATATTACCCACTTCCCAAACGCGTGGGTATCTGTTTGTATTAAATTTAATCATAGAAATCATCATACTATATAATGAAAAATTGTTGCCTTTAGATGAACAATAATACTTATTAGATTCATATTTATGTAAAGAATGTTGTCATTTCTATTAGGAGTGGTTGGAAATTATAGCTTGCTTGCACTTGTCCCCACCATATGGGCCACTATTCATGTGACTTAAAGGGTTGTATTAACAACAATAACAATAAAAAATTATTAGAATACTCGTATCTAATGGGAACCTTGAAATTTTATCTCGTGGGTTCAAGATTAGGATTCAATTTCAATAGGTCCGTTTAGGAATGAGAATTGATTTTGATATCTGCTTTTATATCTGAATCCGGATCTGAAGATCATAGTACCTTATCGTTATCTTACCCATAATGATCCCTAACAACAACAACAACCTTGATGATCCAGCTTTAAAATATGACTACTTTTAAAAGCAGGCTGTTGGAAATTCTTTGTTCTGGCTCACTTCCAGACAGCAAGGCCCATTCTTTTTTATTTCTTTAAGTTTGCTTCTACAGACAAGGTATAGTATTCTATAAGTTAGGCATCAGAGTCATCGACATGGAAACATAAATAGCAAAAGTGTACCAATAGGATTATTATCATATAACTTTGTCTTTACATTTTCTATTGGCTATAAAGCTAACTTGGGGGATGATGGATGAGCATTAATATGCATCAGTGTGGTGTTCTTAGCTTTGAAGATGAAAGGTTAATAAAGAACTGTGAAACCAGACTACCTTGTGATCCAAATTATCCAATATCACGAAGAAACAAACAACAAGGTAAGTTTATTTTCTTCTAGTTTGATCATATGTCATGAAAATTCTGCATTATCATACATATTTTCATGCTCTCTCCATTTGCTGGCATTTTAGTTGCTTCTTCTTTTTCTGTGTTTCTGGGTATTAATATAAGTTCTTGTTCTATCCTGAATTTTCTGTTCTGTGGCTTTATCATGATGTAAGCAGTTAAGAACAACCTTCTCTAAGGTTAAAATAATTGTACCTGCAGTATTTGGATTTTGGAAAGAAGAACTTTGGACCATCAATTTTTTATTTGAATTTCATTTCTCAAACTAGTCAGTTTTGTCACTGTGTGGTTTGCTTCAGCTGGATTAGTCTAGCGTGAATGGTTTCCTATACACATCATTAAGAAGATTAGTGTGCTTCTTAACTAAGGGGTTGTGTCTAATAGAAAGGGTTAGTCTCCCATAATGTGATGAGCCCAGGTTCAAATTCTCAGTAGAAGAAATGTCTACATTTAATATCTAAGAGTGTCTCGAACCAAATTGTCTCTAATAGAAAATGCCTGTAGGAAACCCAAAAAAAAAAAAAAAACTTGGGTGCTTCTTGAATATAACCTGTAAAGTTAGCATATGTGGCTTTCATTTTTTTTCACTCTTTTTCTTATTTTTGTCACCAAATGGATGCTACTTAATCTCTACTTGAGATCTCTTTATTAATCTCTGAAGGGGATCTGCTGATATTGTACTTTAAACTACAATTTTTAGGGAATGTGGAATAAGTACATGTTACATATGGCTAGAAACAGTGTTTAAGTTTTAGGAATTTGGCCACTTATGATATCAGGATCACAATAATTTTTTTCTGATTAGAGGAAATGATGTTCATGGAATCTAGTGTTCTTCAGTGTTTTAGTGTTAGGAATTTGGCCACTTCCTGGGAATTATTTACTATGATGATTTCTCTTGGTGATTTTGAGGTCCATTTTCTTATAACTTCCAACATTTATCTTTCATCTTCATAATGATTATATTCTCTCTCTATAAGTTTGAACATAGCAAATGAAGAGAAGATTGATTTATAAGGCTTTCCCATCACACTATGACTCTGATTTATGAACTTCTCTGCATCAGAAAGTACTAATCTTTTGTTCTTTCATTTGTTTCAGGGGTTGAACAAGTCTTCAAATGAGGCAAAGACATGTGTTTTGACCAATTTTTGCCTTGTCTGAATCAAAATTGATCTTGTTTATCGATGGCCATTATCTATAGACAATACTTTTAGCTATCTTAATATAGTAAGAACAGAAACAGAAGCAAACTAGTTTGGCAAAAAAGGGGGAAAATTTTCTCTAATATGAGCGATTTTAACGCCGAAAGATCAAAGCCGTGGAACATATACACAAGCTCAGAGCCTGGTCCAGCACAAGCAGCAGCAGCAGGAGGAGTTGATAAGGAAGATTTTCCATGGAAAAGCTTTGGGACATCTATGAATGCCATATCTTTTGGCTTTGTTGCCACAGCTATCTTGATTTCAATGTTCCTTATAATGGCCATTTTTGAACACTTGTTTAAACCAACATCACAATTCTCTTCACCAGAATCATTGCTGGATTCTTTGGAATCAGGAACATCAGCAAAACATGCAAATAGACAAACTGTAAGTCTCTTTTCATTACTAAAATTTCCTGATTTTTTTTTTCTTTTTGTTCATTTGTGATGGTGTTTGTAGGAGTAGAATCTAGCATCTCTTTGGCTGTTTAGTGTTTTAGTTATGACAAAACCAAGATAACTTGAATGCTTGAACGAACCCATGTTGAAGTTTGAAGAAACTCATATATAGTCATAGAAAACTCCAGAAAATCTAATTTGTAGTCCCTAAATTTATTTTTAAATTACAATTTAAGCCTCAAATATTGAAAATATATTTTTTGTTTCTGATTTTGTTTTACAAACATCAACTATTTGGTCAAATAATGTTTCAGAGCCTAAATATTAACATTTATAAAAAGATCAAGAACCAAAACATATATTTCTAATATCTAGGGACTAAATAGTCATTTTTGGTCAAATTTAGGTCACTCTACACCAAATTATATATTTAGTTCTGCAATTAATTATTTATTGATGGTATTGACAGGTTGCTTCATCATATGCATCTGATTTGTCAGTATTGATGCCAGGTCAGCAATATCCTACCTACATTGCTCAACCTGCTCCTTTTCCTTGTTCAAGAGAAGGGATTCATTGGCCTTCACATGAACATAGTTTTGTATTTGATTAGATTTTTCTTCCTTCCATTGTTATTTTTTTTTTAAAAAATTATCTTAACTTACATTTTAGCATAAGCTAAGCTCTATGTATACTCAGCTAAAAATTATCAACTTCATGTATTTATATTATATATAAATCAATGTGTTTTCTCTTGGGGTTAACGGCCTCGGGTTTGGATCCTCTGTAATTCTTTCTCTATGCATTTTTTGTGGAGTTAGAAAGAGAAAGGAAAAGGAAGAGAGAGAAAATGTGAATCCCATAAAAAAAAATATGTATAACTCATACTTTCTCTTTCTCTCTCGTATTCTACAAGAAATATAGAAGATCTATTTCCTAACTTTCTCATGAGTATTAATTAATAAGCAATAATAATCAGCAGCAATACTATCTATCACAATGTAATTGGAAATCAGGAGTGATGGCAGTGACCATATCAGAATTGCAAGTCTAAAATGGATAAAAATTCACAAGAATTTTGTTTTTAAAATTAAAATCACTATCTAGACTGATCTTTAAAGAGCTGCTAATTTTTTTTATAAGTAAAATATGACAACAAATAAATTAAATATTTTTTTAAAGTTTTGCAAATGTAAAAGAAATATATTTTGTATAGGTAATTTTGTTAATTGAGTAGGTTGATTAGTTGAACAAAACAAAACAGTACAAAGCAAAACCAAACTGAGGAAAAGAGAGAGCTATAGGCACTAATGCCTAACAAAAAAGAGAATAGGTCTAGTTTATGAATGATTAGGGGACAAGCTTTATAATAATATGCAAGAATCTTGATCCACTAAGAATTTCTACACAATTTGATCATCTAGGCATTTCATTTGTGTAGATCCTATAAGTTTTGCGTATCTAACTTTTGTAGCCCCTTAGGCCACTATTCTCTATGCATTTCTCTCATTTTCACCCAATCAATGCCCTTCACTTTACTTTTGAAAATTAGGTCAAAACCTCACTTTGATCCTCAAACTATAGGGGTGAATTCTGTTTTGATCTGTAAACTTTTTTTTTTGTTTATTTTAGTCCAAAACATGATTTCTATTGTTATCTTCAACCCAAACAGTTGAGATACAAGATTTCTCTCTCATACATGTCCAAATTAATAAGTGTGTTGATAGAGAAAAAAAAAAATTCTTCTTAATCACATACTGAAAAGTGAAGACAAATTTGTGATTGATTTTTATTTCTCCCTGTCAACTCACTTATTAAGATACGTATAAGTAAAAAATCGTTTAGGTCAATTATTCAATCGAGAGATAATAGAATAATCATGTTTTGGAAAAATTTGACGTTCAAAAAGAAATTCACTATATGGTTCAAGTTCCAAAATGAGGTTCTGGTCAAAAATCTATTTCTGAATCCCAACAACGCATTCACACTGAACATGTAATTTTGACCCTTGCACTTACAGTTTGAGAATAGTGGCAAGACCTTGAAGGAGTCATATGCTTAAGCTTAAAAGTACTTGGTCACATATTTAATGTACCTTTCATACTCAACAAGTATAATCTCAGTGAGCTTCGATCAATTCAATGTATATGATAGGATGATAGGGAAGTTGCTCTAGTTTCGCTGGTGACTTTGCTTTTTTATATAGTTTATCCACCGCTAAATGCAATGACAAAAATCAATAAGAGCAACGACTTGATATTGTTTAAGCGAGATTTTAGGTTTGAAATTTTTATGTAGAGACTCTCCCATTATAATTAAGTGCGCAATACGAGTTAAATCTAGATTAATTGAAATAAAAGCCTAAAAATCAAGTGGGCAACAAAAAATATGTGTAAACCAAAATGGGGAGATTTTAGTGATCCATGCAGTGTAAACATCTACTAGTCTAAGGAACTACTGAATACAGAATACTAGAATGTGTATTGGCGAATCTAAATATCTAAAACTCAACTTTTTTGGTTTATTATAACCAATAATATATACAAACGTATTATAATAACTATAAGATATTTATATAATTTACCAACTAAACAATGGAAGAGACAAAACACATAAAAGGTTACTGTTTTAGAATTTAGTTGCTATACCTAAATTTTTTTCAAAAAATGAGCCAGTTTCTCATAACATTTTGAATTGTTCCGTGTTTTCAGTTTACATGTCTACATGATTGTTGAGGGATATCACATTGCCCACCTTGATATGAAAGTATGAACAGGACAAGGTAAATTGCCAGAAGCACCCATGAAACTTGGTTTATAGTAGTCGCTTCTAGTGAGTCATTCTGCTGGACACTAAATTTTTTTTACTTTACATCAAAAGCAGAACTCTTCTCTCTGTTCTTTGTTGATTTGTCTTAAACTTCATCTGTTTACCAGAGCTCTCACTCTAGTCTAGATGGAGAACTAAAACAAAAATATCTACAGAAAGATGACTCCACAACTAGCATTCTCTCAGCCTCTCTAAGCAGATTCAATTTCTTCATCTGGTATTAAGGTCAACAGCGAATATTTAACTCGGAGAGAGATCTTGCCCTTCTCAACAACGAGTCTTGCTCCAGAGACAACCCAATAGCCAGGAGACTCCTGCGGTCCTCGGGTCATCTCGGTTGTGTCAACAAATTTGAGAAGCTTGGGAGCTTGAACAGGAACAGGTGGGCCGCCCGGGTAGACGGCAGAATTTATGTTAACATCTGCAGGTCGTGGCGGTGGCTTCTGAAATGGTGCTGTGAAGTGCTGGCTAATTAGTGTAGATATGAGTCCTGACTTGGCAGCCAGTCCTGGAGATCCATCCCACTCGGGGTGCTTTACTAAAGCTACTCCTGATGTCACGGTAGAAAACCGTAATCTTAAGAAGAGTACATTTTTTATGCCATTGTTCTCAACTTGTAGTTGTGCTCCAGTTACAATAGAAAGATCATCATCAGCTTCAACAGGAGCAGTGCACACATGAGAGAAATTTTTCCATTGAACTTTCTCATAAAATCTCCGATCATAGGACTCCCGCCGAAAGTTTCCATTTGGATCATCTTCAAGCTGGAATATTTTTGGAAGAGATGAGAGATGATGCAAATGGATGGCTAGGCGGTTGCTCTTTTTACCTTCAAGATAAAGACGGAGACCAGTCACTGGTCTCTTGCCTACATCAACCTGTTAACAACATGAACAAGTGTGCTGGTTTTAGCATATGATTGCTTTAGCAATACTTCAGTTAATTAGATTTAATGATGCTTTTAGAGAACGTATATATAGTTAAAAGAATATATTAAGTTCACTAAGCTCCCACACTCAGCTGAGAGAAACGCTGAAATGATCAATTTTACCAATAGAATACATAAAATTTTAGTTTATTCCACATGAACTGGAAAGAAGCATCTTTTTGTGTAAGCATGAGTTCATAAAGGACTAGCATATATGCGCTATTTGTATAAACTTCCCTTCTTGTGCCACTAATGAACAAACCAACAAAAGGACATGGATGAACATGATTTCTTCTAATCCAGATGCCGAGCAACTAAATAACTAGAAACAGGAGTATTTACCTGGGTGGTATTTACATAAAGCCTGGGCCCCATGAAGCTAAACTGTAAAGACGAGGAGCTTTGTTGCTTCCGCTGCGGACCGAGAGGAAGTTCACTGAAAACAGGTGCCCATTGCCTTGGCAGCTGGAATTCCAAGAACTGGTGAAGCTCCTCAATTGGTGGTTTATCTGCAATAATACATGTCAAGTGATGAAGCATTATATACTAGGTTTACAAATTTACGTTAACATGACATTGAAAGAAAATGAATGATGATAGATGTAATGGAACTGATTTCAAGCCATCAAAAGACTAGACCTGAGAGTATGTATACGAAAGTATTAGTAACTACCCCGCCAAAAACAGTATATTGATTATATTACAGGCATTAGATTTATTCCAAATAATGACCATGAAAGTGTCAATCAAGGGTAGAAAGTTCAAACCACCCAGAAAAGGATCACAAATATGCAAAGGAACAGTTCATGGGAAAATGGAGGGGCTGGATGTCATCCAACAATATGCTGTCTTCGTTAACTTAATGTCAATAATGAGTGATTCTTAATCTGAATAATTACTTTTAGCAACATCAAGCTGTACTCTGAGTGTGATAGGAGGGGGACTCCAGAGAAAGTATTTTTTTGCAATTTTACCAACTTATGTTAACCATTACAAATGAGCCATAAACTATATGATCAGGTCAAGTTCCAGAAACAGTACAGGATTGGATATCTATGACATCATACTCAAAAATGTTAATCAGATAGCATGGAAGAAATTGACTTTGCATATGCAAGGAACTGTGTTGCTCACATCGTAGATAAAGATTTATTGCATGGCTCAAGAATCCACTCCCTGGCACTCCATTCAGTAGAGATGTAATTGGAATGAATGACATTGAAATCACATCAGGCTCCAACTGAACAGTCTGCAACCACTCGTTATGGGATACATTTTTTATGTCACTTCCACCCCTCCTCCTGTAAATACTTACAATATCCTGCAACTAAAATAATTTAAGAACAATATGATAATTTAAATACAATAATAAAAAAACATTATGTAAATTCTCAAAAACTCACCTCCTTATGTGAATAAGAACGAGGTGGGCTCACATTAGCAAATGTCAACCTCTGCTCCCGGAACCCAAACTAAAGGGAAGAAAAAATTAGTTATTATGATAACAAAAAGAATAGTGCAATTGAGTTCACTTACTTTTACTAAATTATCACATTTTACAATCCTTGCAAGTAAATAAGAATTTATTTCACATGCTAACAACATTTATGTTATATAGGGAGAAAACCAACAAGTCAGCAACAAATGTGTCCAAGAACAATAGAAGTCACTCATCCAGATGTCACCGCAGTTATTGGGACCTAGGCCTCCAAATCCAATTGAAGTAATCCAACATATAAGTGGAAGTCAGAGTGATACGCTTAATCACAATCCAATCCCATTATTACACTTTTTCATTTCCATGACAAATTTCCACCATCTTGTAAAAAGATTCAAGCAAAATACAGGTTGATGAATGGATACAGATATAAAAAAATATAAAAAGAAAAATGATTCATATAACAAGAAAGACCATGGTCTCAGAACCGCAAGCATCTAAGATACAAATTATTCATTCAACACACCACCCCATTTCTTGTGACATAAGTGTCCTATCCAATACTTGACTTTACGCTTCATGTATATACATGTTTTGTGACGTTAAGAGCAACTACCCCAAACTAGAAGGAAACTGTAAAAAGAAAGGCACATAGAATGATTTATATACTCTGATTCAGAATGAATCATATAAAGGAAAACCGTAGAGATGTTTTTCACAAACCTTGTCATTTGGGTAAACTTGATCAGGAGCAATGTTGTGTTGCCCATTGGCATCTGAAAATCGCCTATCTGCCATCTCCTTCAATCTTTTCTGTACATCTATGGGTTGGAGAGTTGATGAATGCTGCTGCTTTAGATAAATTACATCCTTTCCCCCCATCTTCACACCAACAATTATATGGGTTCCAAAGGTGTCAATAATCCTGATATCAAGATTTTGTTAAAAGGTATGAGAAACATAAGTAGCTTTAAGACTCAAAAAAACTTTGAATGCACCAACAGATGAATGAATTCAGCAACCCCCCACCCCACACCCACAACAAAAGAATAACTGGATACATAAGAAACGACCAACTAGAGATCAAAATGTCTTATGAAAATCTAATAAAAACATCAGCAATGCTTTCAATTCAAGTTAGACTAATATAAAGTCCCTTATATCTTTGTTATCAAGTTCACTATTAAAAATATGATATGTTAAAACTTTTTGCATGAGTAATCATGAGAATATAGATAAAACATTTTAAAAATCCATGTTATAATTGATGAACTTGATATAAAATATTTAAAGAACTTTGGCTGAGTTGTTTTTCTTTCTATTCTCAATCTAAATGCAATTCAAGCATGGAAACCAGAGAACAGCAAAATAAGAATACAAAGATGAAAACAAATATTTTCAATTATGACAGAGTAGCAGGCAATAACAACACCAATAAGTCTAAAAGTTATTACTAAGGAGCCCATATTACATTATTTTCTATGACAGGATGTTGATAAGCGATAAAATTTTGGCAGAATAACACAGATGAAACCTTTTTTAATTCAATGAACTTGAATTCATAAAACTATACAGTCAGTTAGATGAAACCACAAACTCACTGATATCTAGTATTACTGAATGAGTTATAGGTGAAATTTAAGTCATTGAGCTCATCCATGCAGATATGATAAGTTACATCAACTGTAGGATGACCTAAAATCCATTGGTGACAATACTACGCAATAAGCATAGATGTGTAAAATCAGAGGCATGAGAAAAGTCATATATAGCCATATAGGAGTAGAAGTAACCCCTCCTAATTACTGGTTAAGGATTTGAAACTTTGGCACAAACTACAGAGGCAAGCAGATTATAGAATAAACAAAGAACTTGCAAAATATTTAACCCACATGAAGTTAAATAACATGCAAACTTTTTTTTAATTTCATTATCATATTTTCTATATAAACGATCTTTACATAATAGGAACCAATGTATCAGAGAAGCTCAAATCTCTAAGAAAACAACGGATCAAAATGTCAAGGTTATAATTTAGATTGAATAATAGTTCACTTGACATGGAAAATCATAAATACTTCACCATTTGGTCAAAATATTTATAAAGACTAATATTCACCTTGCTAACGCAGGTGGGTCCCATGATGAGGGAACAGCATTTTTTACATGATCACAAAGTACCATCTGAGACTTTTCTAATGCAACAGTGTAAAGAGTGATAAACACTCCATCAAAAGCAAGGGCCTTGGTATTGGCTGCATCTTTCTGCCAACTTCCAGAGAATTCAAACATGGCATTGAAAAGGCCCGAGGGAATTTTACCAGTCAAAGACAATTCCTGGTTGAACTGCTCTGACATCTGAAAACATTTATAGAAGAAGACAGCCAGTGAGAGAGAGAGAGATATAAAGGAGAAGGGAAGTAGCATGTAAGCCAACCAGATAGAATATTGCTGCATTGCACTATCATAACTCATGTCAAAATCTTACATTATCGCCGAAATAAATTTAGTGTTTACTGCTAAATTGAAAATCCAGATAACATATGGTTTTTTCTCCACCACCCTTAAAAAAAATATAGATAATATTCTTGCACTCAACAACTTTAAATGATAGAACCCCAACAGAGTAAAGAGAACAGGTAACATTTTGATTTCAAATTACTCCATTTTAAGACTTCCACAAAAGACAACTAATAATATTGGGGCAATGAGGAGGGTAAAGGAGGAACTATTCCATTAACACATTTGTGGAGAATCTTCTTATTTTAGGTATGTTATGGGCTCATTACAGCATGCTTTTAAACCAAGATGTCACATAAAAGACTAGCTAGGGAAGACAGCCTCCATAGTAATAGGAGGATAAATTTATGGGCTTCTGATTATTTGTTGAACTAAAGATACTTTCCGCTTACTCTTATTAGGTCATTAGTGTAGTATTCTATATAACAAAGGACCGTGCATACGATGCAAAAAGTCATAAACAACTCACCATGAAACTAAAGCAAATGCTTACAATAATGCTCATATGCACAGTTTCTAAACAGTTAACTGATAAGCATTTAATTCTAGTAGCCCCAACACAACTCCTCCTTTAAAAAGAAAGTAACAATAACAAATGCACATATAAACACTGTAATGGAATAGAGAGATGCAATTATTATTACCTGTTGAAAAGAAAGAACATCAGACCGGAACCTAGTGCGTTCCCCTTTATCACATTTTATTGATTTAGAAACTTTTGGTATGGATACCCCACCAGGTAGAACAACTTCTCTTCCATCATCTTCATGTAGCTCAATTAAGCGTGAATTTGCTGAATCCACTTTACAGCACTTAAGGCGTAGATCATTAGAGATGTCATATCCACGCCCAATACATCCAATTGCAATCTCAGCAGCTTTTTGAGCTGGAACCTTAAGCTCCATAACTCAGCACATCACTCTCCTGGCTAATTTTTTTTTTTCAAAAAAAAAAAAATCCTTTGAGAAGTCGGCATATTATTCATAAACATATTTTACACAGAAATTAATATCAAATCAACACCTAACACTAGGCAAATGAAGCCCATACTACTAAACTATGTAACCTTCACAAATTACAGAAACTTAGCTCAAACTATTATCACCGATCAAAATCACAGCCTACTAACTTACGAATGAAAACAATGACAACTCTCCAGCTCAAGCTAATGCAAACCAAAACCTCACACTAAGCTTGGCACAATGCCCACACAAAGTGAATAATAAGCTCAGGACACAAAACACACACAGAGAACAGCATGTACTTCAAAAATTGAAAACACATTCTTAGTAATACCGTCAAGAAAGAAGAGGCACATATCTAGAGCAAAATCATTACATAATAAAGAGGCATGAGAGGCGTTTTCAACAACACCTCTGCTTCTTCGTTCAGAATCGAATCAGAAAACAGACAATCAGCGAACTCAATCAAGAATCGGAGATCAGTGGCAAGCAATGCAACATGACGCGATCCGAAACCCTAAATAACGAGAGGAGGATTTGGAGCTTGCGTGAGGAAAGTTGGATTGGAGCATTAACGAGATAGAGAGAGAGAGAGAAAAAAAGGAAACCCTATAATGAAGAGAGAGAGAGAGAGAAAGGGACGTGAGTGAAAGAAAGCACGAGAAATGAGTGAAGGAGGAGAGAGAGAGAGAGAATTTTAGAGAGAGAAAGAGAGAGTTAAAAACTTTGGGTTTGACCAAAGTGGAGATTTCGTGGACACGTGGAGACTGACACTTTTAACTGAACCAATCACACAAGGTTTCTACAAATCACAGTCAACTTTCTTTTTCTGTGTAAATTACACTTTGATATCCTGTTCTATAAACCGAATTCACTTTGGTACCATGTTCTTTCAAAAGTGACACTTTGATACCCTGTTCTTTGCACCACTAACATTTTGGTACCATGTTCTTTCAAAAGTGACATTTTAGTACCCTTTTATTTGCACCGTTAGCACTTCGATACCATGTTTTATGGACCGATTTTAATTTGGTACTTTGTTCTTTCACGATTTGTTACCCTGTTCTATTTTAGTTAAGGTACCAAAGTGTTAACGGTGCAAAGAATACGGTACCAAAATGTTATTTTTAAAAGAACATGGTACCAAAATGCTAATAGTGCAAATAATAGGATACCAAAGTGTCACTGTTGAAAGAATAAGTTACCAAAGTGTAATTTACTCTTTTGTTTTCAAGTATGGCTTCTAATTTATTGTTTGTACTTTTTCTACATTAGTCTTAAACTACAAGTAATTATATATACCTGATTGACTTCAAAAGTATACTCAATTAATTACAAGTACATACAATACAAGTCAATTTACTTTAGGATTAGTCTTTATTTTAATTTTTCTAAAAAAATATATGTATGATTAATTATAATAGAGATAAAACATTAGCATTTTTCTTAACCTATTATATAAGAGAAAAACGTAAATAATTTTTTTAATTGGAGAATTTTATGACAAATTCTATATAAGTTATTTTTCTTTATCTAATATATTTTAAAAATTGCCAAAAAATGACTTTTTTTGGCCGACTTCTAACACTCATTTTTGGGGTTTTATCTAAAATAATATTTGATTTAGATTAGTGTAAATCATCTTTGATTTTAATTTTTTTATATATCAAAAAAGTAATGGTGTATGTTTTAAAAAAAAAATTGGTGGGTCATTCAGTATTTGAAGTTTTGTCTCGATTAATTCAAATTTAATTTGCGTCGTACACCTAATTATAGTAGAAAAGTCTCGAGTAATTATATGTTTACAAGATCTCGAACGGGAGACTTTACTTAAATGATATCAAATTACTTACCATTTAGATTAACTTCTTCTTGTTAGTATATATTTTGAATTTCAAAGTAGATTAGTAATGTTATAAAAGTACAAAAAGATACTACTATAACTTGCGAGTGATTTTTTGTGGTCTGAAAAAAATATTGTTATAATTTACTTACTGTCAAATAAATGTATAGATATTCTAATTGTTATGTTATGAGTTCTCATGAGATATTGTATAAAGAAATTGTATAGATAATTGATAATTGATATGTTAAGCCATCGCATTTTGATATTCACTGAAAGAAGGAGGTGCTGCAATATAACTGTACATATTGTTGTAAAATTATCTTTTAGGCTCCGTTTGATAGGGTGCAATCAGTGGCTTGGAATGTAAATTGACTCAGAATCCAATAAATTACAATGTTTGGTATGGTTTCAAGGCTCAGTAAATCTCTTTGCAGCGTAAATCCCTTTGCAGTGAATAGTGATATTTTTTTTACATCCATATTGGTCCGGCGTCCCATTTACATCGAAGGAAATGTGGTTGAAATGTCTAGATTGCCCCTTCATTTGTTCTCCGATTCTCTCTGCGTCTTCCCTCCAATATCCATCTGCTAGGCCATCGTTGTTGGTGGTATCTGTCCACACCATCGCCGTCGCTGTCGTCGGATTTGAAAAGTGGCTAGAAATGTCGTTGGATCCGAAACAACCTGCATCGTCTTCATCTCTCGTGGCTTTCGACAGCCATGAATGGAGCTTCGAATTTCGACAGCCATGGAGGGAGCTTCGAAGCTCCATCAATGGCATTTAGAATTTTTTTTTTTAAAAAAAAAAAGAGAGACGGTGAAACGAAACAAAAATGGGTGTAAAACCCACGAGGAAGATGACACTGTTCATCTTATAGTCTTAGGTAAAACACCATTTTGGCCCCAGTCTTTCACTTTTTTTATTTCTCTTGAGTCCCTGCAGCAACTGAGAGGGACCTTTTTGAAAATAAAAAAGTAATCTTGTGGTGATTGTGGAAAGGACATGTTAGTCCATTTCCTTCTGTATCTATTTTACTTTCCTTCTCATACTTTTTTACACCAAATATTTTAAATCTTTATCTACTTTTATATTCCCTCCATTACTTTTCTTTCCCTCAGAACATTTTAAAACTATTTACTTTACTTATCTCATTTGATACCAAGCGGAGCCTTATTTATTTTGATACAAAACTTCATGTTTGATTGGGGATATTCTTTCCACCATTGTTACAGTTTTGACTATTCCTATTTCTTAATGAAAGTACTGGTTTTATTGATTGAAAAAAATTGGCTAATACTAAAGTTTCTTGTAAGATTGATTTTTATTGAAGAAAAGTATGAAAGGTGTGAATATCATCCATAGCTATTTCATATTTGTCAATCTTATAACTTATTTATCTTCCTTTCTAGGATTTAAAGAAATAAGTACTATTTTATTTTTCTAAACAAAGATCAGTTGAATGTTGAAAGGTAATTCACCCCAAAAGATTGCAATGTCCAAGTTCAAAATTTATCCACTAGTTTCGCATGAAATTTAAAACACTACTCGTTATGATTAGGGTAAATTATAATTCAATATCTTGTGGTGGGGGTTTATTCTTATTGGACTATTTTATGATTCAAAAACTTACATTAGAGTATTTAAAATTTGTTTCATTAACACATTGATTTCTTTTATTTAATATTTGAGGAAATGTGTATGTGAAGGGAATGTAGTTGCGTGAGGAAACGATGTTCTTTAAGGTTCACAAATAAGGTGTATTAGGTGGTGTTCGTACTACAAATTTCACATTAATAGCAACTTAGCAAGTAATTTTAGTTTCAGATTCAAACACTTTTCTGTAGTGCTATTGCTTTCTCTTGAAAGAAGTTGGCAATCGTTGAAATCTAATGGCTATGATACGTTTTCTTTTTCATATTTTTTAAATATATTTGTTTTATAAAATTAGAAGTTCGAGTATCTTAATTTTAAATGAAATTGACTTGAATATTATTGAATGATAATATTGATATATCTAAAGAGTTTATAGGTCAAAGCGATAGGGTCATTTTGGTCCTAAATGTATACCTTAATGTTTATTTGGGTCTATTATGTTTCAAAATGCTCAAATTGGTCCTAAATATTGACAAAACATTTCATTTTGGTTCCAAACTATTGAATTTGGTCATATTTCTCTCGTCCGTCTTTTCAAGTTCATAGAACATGTTAAGAGGAACTCGTAGCTCTAAATTCGTCACATTCGAGTTTGAAACGAGAGAGATATGATCAACTTTGCATGGTTGACCATGAAACGAGCGGTCTACTTTTAGGATCAATTTGACCTCATTTGCTGACGGCCCAAACTAAATAGAGAGGGTACTCTTTGAAAACAATATGGAACTCTAAACTCATCACGTTTAAACTTGAAACGAGCCATATTCATAATTTTGAGACCAAAATAAAACATTTTGCCAACATTTAAGACCAATTTGAACATTTTGAAACATAATGGACCAAAATGAACATTAGAGCATACATTTAGAACCAAAATGATTTTTTAACCTTTTTTATATGATAAAACCTATTAACAATATTTTTTTTAATTTTCTTTTGTCAAAAAGGCCTTGTAAAAGGAGAGAAATCAAGTGTAACTTACTGAATGTTCCCCTAATAATATGGTACAAAAACGATACAGATGTTAATATAAAATTAATAAAAATATATATTAAACATAGCCACAAATTTTAGAAAGTAGTATCTATTATATACAGAACACATTCTTAGAAATTATCAAATTAAAAATTGATCAATAACAAAGAGCTTCAACTTTTTGTCTGACAAGCAAGATTTTAAGGAGGGCCACCAATTATTCTCTGCCTAAGATGAACCATGCCTTGGTCAAAGAAAGTGATAGATTAATTAATGGAATATTGGCACACCAAAGTTGCAAAACCATGTGCTTATTATTCTTATCATATGCATAATTCTTGTATTGCCTCACGTGAGAACATGTGAGGCTTAAAAGCTAAAACCCAGATTTAGATTTCCCCCAAGTCACAAATAAGAAAGATAAGACTTTTAGATCTCTCATTTTTTCAAAATAAGTATTGTATCAATTTTGGAAATATAAACATAATGTCTTGTAGGCAAGTATCCAAGCAATGTTGGCAAAAAATCATTATACTACAAAATTATAAGTTACATAAAATGATTCGATTCGTGTATATAATGATATAATCCATATATCTTTGTTTATCTTTGAACCTAAACAAAGAATGATGATATATGAAAATAAGTCATTTGAGCTTCATTTCTCCCAATTCCAAAAATCATATGAAAATAAGTCATTTAAGTGCAAAGTTTAAGCCTAAACCATCAAAGCTGATTACTTTTGACTTAATTTATTTGTTAACTATAAACTATTTGGTTTTTCTTCTCGAAAAACCATCCTAAGCTATTTCATTAACCAACACATTAACAAGAATGACTGAATTAACTCTTCACATTTCACAACAACCAACACTCTTAGACACAGGATAATTATTTACATAAAAACAACAATAATTTCTATTTTTTCTTCTTTTTCTATATCTCGCAAACTCATCCTATACTCACAAAAAAGTTAAACTGAACCAGAATCCATGTGCAGACAAATATGGGCAAAAGGTGCAAACAAGTTCAATAATTTTACTTTGGACATGCCTGCAACACTGTCATTCATTCACAATCACACAAGAACCTTTTGGAACTTGTTCTTCACTAAAAATAAAAATAATAATTTATTTATTTATACAGAAATAAATTATAGTACCATAATTGCCTCATCATCTCAGCTTAATTTGTCCTTTTCTCCCTCTCTGCCTCCTTCCAAGCAAGTACCTATGCAAAAAAAACTGTAAATAAACTAATAAAGTATAGTAAAAATAGTCAAAGAGTACAAGAAACTGATAAGAATTCATGGAAACAAATTTAAGTTATATGATTCTTAAGAGTTATTTCCTTCATCTGTTTACCAAATCCAACCACTCTCAATAATGTTTTCCCATTTTTATCTTCAAATCTACCTCTCAACCACACATCCTACTCACTTTCTTCCTCACTCAGGCATTCAGTCAAACACCTAGTCGTCATTCACACCTTCATTCGTTGTCCCTATACACACATATATAGCTAGCTTCCTCTGTCTCTACCTTCCCCTACCTCTCTCTCTATCTCTCAAATCTCAACCTATCTCAAGATGAATGGCTATTCCAAGATCAAACCTAGCAGCAACATCAACATCAACAACAACAACCAGAAAACAAGATCCGTGGATATCTCCGATTTCTCGGATTTTTCCCCGTTTCCCCAAACCCTAAAACCCGCCAGAAATCCCGAAACAGTGGCGGAAAACCAGATCAAGGTCCAGAAACCACCTTCTACTTCACCTGAGAGGAAAATCGGAGGAGGAAACGCGGTGGATGATGCGCGTGGAGAGAGATTCGGAGTGGTTTTGGGAAGAAGTGTTTCGGTTTCTTCATCTTCGTCGTTGTCGGCGTCGGGGTTTCAGAGTCAGACGACGGTGAAGAGAGCATTCTCGATGAGAAGATCTTCGTCGGTTTCGGAAAGGTACTGTAGGATCCATGATCAGTATATGGCTTTAGGCGAAGGAATCGAAGAAGAAGAAGAAGAAGAAATTGAAATCGCGGGAAGAAGAAGATCTTTGAAGAAGAAGAAGCAAAAAGGAAGCAAGATCATAAGAGCTTGTAAGCGCTTACTTGGACTATAAATGTAATTTTCTCCTTCTTTTTTTTGCTTTAAAAAAATAATTGCTGTTAGAAATGAATGTACTCAGAATTTCTTGAAAATTAAATTATTTGCATCAGTCTCATGCAAATTCTCCAGCAAAATAATCAAGTTTGTGCTTCATAGTTTTTTTTTTGGGATTAAATTAGTACTTTAATTTCTTAATTTTGTTTAGATTTTGGAATTAATTGTTTTTAGTTTGTAATATGTTCAATTATTATTTTTAACAAAATTTTACATTTCATTTCATGATTCATCCCTCCAAAGTAATCAAGTTTTTTTTTTATTGTTTTGTTTTTATAATTTCTCAACAAAAACAATTATACTTATAAAATCTTAAATGTCAAATCTAAACTTTACTTAAGTCAGAGTCACCATTTAAACCAATTTCACGGGGATCAAAAGTAATCAAGTTTGTTTACTTGTCTCATGAGTCATGACTCATGATTAAGTTATAAGTTTTCTAATTTTTTTAATCCTATTATTAATTATTGAAATTAATTTGTATAAAAAAGGTTATAGAATTAGATGATAAAATTCAGATCTAACAATAAGGCAGGATGCCCTTTTTTTTTTGTAAAATTGAAAAAACGGTGAAAGAAATACATAAAAACTAAACATCAAGACTTAGAAAACGTCAAGTGCCCGCCCGGGTGGAACAATCACCATCAGTAACTAGGTAAAGCTAAACTACTACTTCAATTATAAATGGACCCTTTTTTTTATGGGCGATGGGGCGGTGAGCTATTAACATTTTACAAATTGAAATACTTAACAAGTTATAAGATAAAATAAAGGATATTAACTATTTTAATTTTTAATGCCTTCTTTGTTTTATTACCAAAAACAAAACTTATTGGTTTTTCATACCAAAAATATCTTATTGGTTTTGGTATTATTAATTTATTATGTTTTGATACTTTTTTGTACTTTTAAAATTACGTTGAGGATGACTTTTTGGAAATAAACCATAGGTATATGACCCAAGTTTAATTTTTTTTTTTTGTACAGTATATGACCCAAGTTTCATTTCTAAGTTACCATTGGAAATTTGGAAATGACCTATGTCTTCCAAAAAAGACAATTAGGTGGTAGAGATATTGGTCTTTTAAATGTAATTTTAGTTAGAGATATTTTGGTTGGTAGAGCTTTATTTTTAGTGTAGCATTTTTTTAACTCAAATAATAATTAGTTTAAATTTTAAATTATAAAATAGATAAATAAAAAATACATCATACAAAAGAAATCCAACGAATTGATAGTTTCCTTTTAGTTTTAGTTGACACCATTTAATTTGTAATAAAATAATTAAACAGCTCAAAACATATCAGATTATAGATATAAATTAATAATGATTGAATATATTATAATAATTTGGCTTAAGTGCACTTTTGGTCCCATAACTTTGACAAAGGTTTCGATTTGGTCCCATAACTATTTTTGTTGCAATTTTGGTCCTATAACTTTGACAAAGGTTTCGATTTGGTCCCATAACTATTTTTGTTACAATTTTGGTCCCATAACTTCTCAAAAGGTACCACCATCCATGTTTAGCCGTTAAATATGACGTGGCACAGTGAGTTGGATCATGATGTGGCAAAGTAGGATGAGGTGGACTTAAAAAGGACTTGTATGCAACATATCATAACATTTCAATATCAAAAACACACAAAAAAACCAAGGGCCATTATGAAGTTTTCACACTCTCTTCCTCATCTTCTTCAACTTCCTTCCCACCACAGACGCCGCCATCTTCAATTCTTCTTCATCTCTTCACCCACCCAACCATCGAGGCCAAGCCTCCACAGGCTACCCCCCATATGCGAAATAAACCCCTAAATCAGGGGTGAAGAGATGAAGAAGAAGAAAAAGATGGCAGCGTCTGTGGTGGGAAGGAAGTTGAAGAAGATGAAGAAGAGAGTGTGAAAACTTCATAATGGCCCTTGATTTTTTTTTGTGTTTCTGATATTGAATGTTATAATATGTTGCATACAGGTTCTTTTTAAGTCCACCTCATTCTACTTTGCCACATCATGATCCAACTCACTGTGTCACGTCATATTTAACGGCTAAACATGGATGGAATTAAGCATGGGACTAACGGTGGCACCTTTTGAGAAGTTATGGGACCAAAATTGCAACAAAAATAGTTATGGGACCAAATCGAAACCTTTGTCAAAGTTATGGGACCAAAAGTGTACTTAAGCCTAATAATTTTAAGTGACGATAAAAAGTTGCAATTATATACAGTTTTTAATTTGTTTTTGGCCAAAATCTCAAACTGCTCTGGGGATAGATTTCAAATTAATCTCTTATGTTTTATTTATTTCAAATTAATTTTAATGTCTTACATATTTTCATAATTTCTTAAATTACTCCCAAATCTACTTTCGAGACAGATTCGACCTTATTTGCTAATAATCTCAACTGAATAAATAAATAATTTTTCAAGAGTTAGGACATAGTTTCGAACTCGTCGTATTCAGACTTGAAATGAGAGATATATAACTAATTTCTCTTGTTTGACCAAAAAACGAGTTACCCACTTTTAGAATTTGATTTGACTTTGTTCGTTAACGGTTCCTAATTACTTGTTAAAATAAACACGTAATTCTAGATTTATCGCATTCGAATTTGAAACAAAAAAGATATGATTACGCTCAGTATTTTTGGTACCAATTTGAGAAATTGTAAAAATATGTAAGACTAATCTGAAATAAATGAAACATTAAAGACCAATTTGAAATTCATCCCATACATAAGAGACTAATTTGTTATTTATAGAAAAATATTAATATATTGCGCGCGCTAGAGAGAGAGATTTTGGTGGGAAAAGTGTGGAAGTTGAGTTGAAGAGAGAGTAACCAAAAAATAGCGAAAACCAGAGAGAGGAAATCTGTGGCTGAAGCTTCCCGTGAAACCCTAAATCCTAATTTCGTCTCCAAAAAAGGTGTAAAATCCTCTTGTTGATTTTGGATCTTCTTTTCGATAGCAAAATCCTTATTCTTCATTATATTTCATATACTATGCACGAAATTGTTGTTTTCTTTCCTTCTTATCCTGGTTTTATCTATTTTTATCTTCTCAATTATCCAATTCTATTATCTTCCCCGTATATTTCGAAATGGAGGATAAAGAAATTTAGAATTTGTCTAGATTCAGAGAATTGGAGCGAAAGGAGGACATTGAGCCTCAGGTTTCGATTTCAGAATTCAGACCTTTTCTGTTAGTGGATTTTGGATTTGAATCAATCAAAAAAAGTGAAAAACCTTTTGAACAATGGTCCTCTCCAGACGAGAATTTAGGCGTTGACGAATTCAGGAATTTTATTTACGTTGGAGATTTTTCTGATTGGAATCCCTGCGTTTACTGAAGCGGATTCTAGGTTTGCGAATTTGTGTTGGTGAGGCCGATTTGGAAAAAAAAAATGGCTGGAGAAAGTGGATATGTTGGTGTTGGTGTTGGTTTGGGGGATGATTCAGGAGCATCGTCCCCGGGGAATAAAGTTAAGTTCCTGTGCAGCCATGGCGGTAAGATTCTTCCAAAACCCGGCGACGGTCACCTGAAGTACTTCGGCGGCGAAACACGTGTCATTGCCGTTCCTCGTGATATTACTTTCTCAGGTAGCCAATATGTTGTTTTTGTGTAACTTTCTTTCTCTGGAAAATATCCTCTTATTCTCACAATGATTAAGAATTTGATCAGGCTCAAAACCATTGTATGTTTCCATAGCCAAAGACAGCAATCCTTCACAATATTAACTCCTATGAGATTAATGATTATTTGATATGTCTAGCATTGGGATTGCATATTATTTAATGAGTATATGGAATAGTTGGCATATAAATTGATCTCTGAACTAATTGCTACTCGCTAGTATTGAAGAATGACGATAATATGAGTACTTCAAATTTAGGATGATTTATAGTATCATCAGATTGTCCATGTGGTTTATTCAATATCCATGTGATTTCTTTTTCCATGAATCACCTTTTGGATATGTGAATGTTAATGGAATCAATAGCTTCTCCTTAAAATTATATTTCACTTTTGTCTTCAACTTTGTTGCTGTAGTATGGGATTATCTTCGCGATTTAATGGACAATTTCAAGTTCTCAATGTCAGCTAGTTCCAATAATAATCTTGAAAAATTACGAAAAATGTACTTTCAAGATTAACAATGAAATTATTGATTGTCTCAATTTCATGTGATTACTTCTCTTAAAATTATGACTAAAATCTCCTTGGGTTTTGTAAGTGGTAATGTAAGGCTACTTAGGGGTAGAATGACTTTAAAAAAAAAATTGACCATATTTAACAGACTTGAATAGCATGTGATGCTAATGCATTCTGTTGTCAACTATTCAGAGCTTATGAAGAAAGTCACAGTCCTGACAGACGGTGACATGATCCTCAAGTACCAGCTGGTTCCTGAAGATCTAGATGCCTTGGTCTCGGTTAGATCAGATGCAGATCTCAAACACATGTTTGATGAGCACGATCGTCATGTAGGTGGAGCTCCAATGCTTCGAGCTTTCTTGTTTCCTTCTAAGCCAGTTGTATTAGAGAACCAAGCAACTGTCTCTGAACCTCAAATGTTAGAGCAGCGTTATATTGATGCCATCAATGGCATCATCCATACAGGTCCTTCAGCAAGAAGCAGTCCTCTCAGAGCCGTTTCCTCTGCTTGTTCTTCCCCTAAATCCAAATCCCCAGATGGTCATTCTGTTGATCCAATCCATGAATCATTCTTTCGTGGGAATCGATTGTCGTCGATGCATAGAGTTCGAAGTTCTCCCAGCATCAGCAGCTTAAATAATCTCCAAAGTCACAGCAATGGTAGCCTCAGTAATCAACAGCATGATCACAATTATCATCACCACCAGAATCATATCCAGCATCACCCTCATGGTCACCCTTCTACTAGACTTTCACCTGATCCTCAAATAGGGACTGGGTTTGGAAGGCCACAACCAATTTTGTCATTGGTGAGGATAGACAATGGAAGAGGTAACAATAGTTCAAATCACTATTATCAAACAGGTAGAAATAGTAATGGTCACAAAGGGAGTCCAGGCTACTTTATGTGTGGACACCATGATGAATCTTCACCTTCTGGAAATATTAGGTTTGAGAGAAACAATAGTGCTCCTCGCCCTTCTTAGACAGATTATATGGGAATAGGAAGATGAGGAGTTCCTTCCTGCCAAGTGAACTGATTTTATTTGTATAGTTGTATGTTATGTAGATATTTCCATTTTGTTGATATTGATATTGATGTTAAAAAAAACTAACAAAGATAGGAAGAAGGATTAATTTAAATACAAAAGGTTTGTTGTTAGTACTGCTTTGTTAAAACTTTCAAGGGTCTTTAATTCTTGTGTAAAAAATTATAACATGCTTTCTTAAAACTTGTACTCATTCTTTATCTCATGCTGTGTCTTACACTTTACACTATTTTCATTACCACGTGGTTTTGTTTAACAATGCAAAATTGCAAATATAATGTTATGCTATGAGCCAAACTGCTTTGTCTGGGGATAGGTTCATAGATTACACGAAGCTTCGTGGAAGACTCCAAATGCTACATCTGATATAATTAGTACTTGTTCAACAAAGGATTCTTTCTCTTACATTCTTTCACTACATAATCTTGTGTCTTTAGAAAATTCAATCATGATATCACATTATGATTCGGACAATTTCCAACAAAAACAGCCTCCAATGACCGTCTATAAAATCCCTGTGTAAATCTCAATCAGAACATTACTCCGCCCTCCATTAAAATTTTTTAAAAAAAATCACTACAAGTTTACCATAACAATATATATAAAGGGAGAAAAGAAAAAAAAAGAAAAGAAAAACTATGCGATACTCTCTCTATTAACTTATTTAGAATCGGTAAAATCTGCATCAATAACATCCCCTTCAGGTCCCTTGCCTTTGGGTTCTGTGGGGCCAGGCTCACCACCGGGTGGTGCAGGCCCGGCTCCGGCAGCTCCGGGCTGGTTGTACAGGGACTGACCAAGCTGCATGACTTCCTGGTTAAGGGCAGCCATGGCATCCTTCATCACCTGGGTCGAACCACCCGAAATTGCTTCTTTAAGCTCTCCCAATTTTGCTTCTACCTTCTCTTTCACAGGGCCAGGAACCTTGTCTCCCAGCTCTTTCAACTGCTTCTCCGTCTGGTAAACCACAGAATCAGCTTGGTTCTTTGTGTCAATGGCATCCCTCTTCTCTTTGTCCTCCTTTGCAAACTTCTCTGCCTCACTTACCATCCTCTCTACCTGCAAATTCATTTCAGATATTATCATTGTAAGCATCACTTAAGCTTCCTCAAACAAAAAAGTTATCCAACATAAGTTAATGAATCATAGTGTACCTCATCACCAGGCAATGTGCTAGCACCAGTAATGGTAATATCTTGTTTCTTTCCAGTGCCCTTGTCTATAGCAGTGACCGAGAGAATGCCGTTTGCATCAATATCAAATTTCACCTCGATCTGGGGAACCCCACGAGGTACAGGAGGGATGCCATCCAATCGGAAGCTACCAAGAGATTTGTTGTCCCTAACAAATTCTCTCTCACCCTGAAGGACATTAATCTCTACACTGGTCTGTCCATCAGCAGCTGTTGAGAAAACCTCTGACTTGGAGGTAGGAAGAGTGGTGTTTCTAGGGATAATTTTAGTCATTACACCACCTAGAGTTTCCAGACCCAACGACAACGGACTCACATCCAACAGCACAATGTCACTGACATCTCCGGCCAAGACGCCGGCCTAAAATCAAACAGTAAAAATACACTAGTCAATAAACATGATACACTGTCAAGAAAACAATGAGGTCTGTAGCCTTAAGTTCGAACAACATTATTATATACCAAAAGGCAACAAGTTAAGCTGTTCCAGGACATCATCATTCTTGTACCAGACAAACTCAACAAAAAAAGATGACAGAAATTCATAAACACTACCACCCGGAGAAAAAAAAATAAAAAAGCTAAAGCCCACCTGTACTGCAGCTCCAAGGGCAACCACTTCATCAGGATTCACAGTGACATTTGGATCCTTTCCAGTCAACTTCTTTACAAGCTCTTGAACAGCAGGTATACGTGTTGACCCACCCACTAGTATCACCTCATCAATATCCTTAAATGAGAGTTTTGCATCCCTCAACGAATTTTCAACTGGGGTCTTGAGCCTGAAGTACAATTTATTCAATAATTACAACTGTACAGTTCTTTTAGCTTAATAGAGAACCTCAAGAAAAATAATTTGTCAGCCTGAAATCCATTTTACATTGTAGGAAAAACAAAGAAAATGAATATCAGTTATCTTTACCTGTCAAGAAGATCTGAGCAAAGTTCCTCGAATTTAGCCCTTGTAAGGGTTGTCTCAATGTGCTTAGGTCCATCTGCTGTAGCAGTTATGAACGGCAAACTAAAATATACACATTTAATCTTCTGTGGTTAGCATAAAACAACACAAGACTATTGATTAGGATGTAAATTTGCAAGTTAAAACAAGATATATACCTGATATTTGTCTGTGTCAATGATGACAACTCCATCTTTGCTTTCTCGGCTGTCTCAGTGAGACGCTGAAGAGCTTGCTTGTCCTTCAAAAGATCTATACCTTCATCTCTCTTGAAGGTTCCCGCCAGCCAGTCAACAATTCTCTGCATCCAAAAAAGATGGCAATAGAACCAGTCAGCAACAATATTTATCATAAAAAGCTCACCCCACTTTTAACACTAAGATAAGAAAGGACTCCTACCTTATCAAAGTCATCACCACCCAAGTGTGTATCTCCAGAGGTAGAAAGCACTTCAAACACTCCATCCCCAACCTCAAGCACTAGTATAAAGGTAAGTACAAACAAAAGTAAGTCCAGATAGGTAATGCAGAAAAGTGTACAATCTCACAACATGGAAAAGGGTCAGGCAAAAGCTTATTATACCTGAGACATCAAAAGTACCACCTCCAAGGTCAAATACCAAGATTGTTTCATTGTTTTTCTTTTCAAAACCATATGCCAATGAAGCTGCAGTTGGTTCATTAATAATACGAAGAACTTCTAATCCAGCAATACGACCAGCATCCTTTGTAGCTGTTCTTTGGGAATCGTTGAAGTATGCAGGCACCGTCACTACAGCCTTGGTAACTTTATCATTCAAAAATTTTGAAGCATCATCCACAAGCTTCCTCAACACCTATATTGGATATAAAAGGATTCTTATATACATATAAAGCCTGTATGCAATTATCAAACTACAATTTACCTTGAATTAACAGCTGAACATTTCAATCCAAACCAGAACATCAAAATTTCATGAAACAATAAATCCTATACCTGAGCGGAAATTTCTTCAGCTGCGAACTGTTTTCCGATAGCAGGGCACTCAAGTTTGACATTTCCGTTCTCATCCCTAACCACTCTGTATGAAACCTGCTTCGATTCTTCATCCACCTCAGACATCTTTCTACCAATGAATCTCTTCACCGAGAAGAAAGTGTTTTCAGGGTTCACCACCGCCTGACGCTTGGCAATCTGACCAACAAGCCTATCTCCATTCTTCGTATACGCCACCACAGACGGCGTCGTTCTTTGACCCTCGGCGTTAGTAATGATAGTAGGTTTTCCACCTTCCATAGCAGCGACGGCGGAGTTTGTCGTCCCCAAATCGATACCGACGACTTTCTCATTGACAACCCTAACTGGTCCCACACTATACCCTCTCCTCGTAGTATTACTCTTCAGCTTCAGAAATGCAGAACGTGGAAATCCAAAGGAAGATGAAGTACCTACCCTTTGCCCCAAAAATACGGTTCGGGAATGAGCACAATTAGGCCTCTTTATTGAACCAGCGAAAGATGGAGTACCGAGACCGTGTATTTGAGCACTGGAAGAAGCCATTGTGAAGCGAATTTAAGAAACTACCGAACAAATTAAGGAAGCTTGAGGGTAAAATTGGGACGAGAGAGAGAGGATAGGAGGGTATGGAGAAACCCTAATCGCAGAGAGAGAGAGAGAGAGGAAGAAGAAGAAGAAGAATGAAGATAGGAAGTGAAGGAATGAAGAGATAAAAGAGAGAGAAATAGGAAGCAAGAGAAACTGTTGAAGGGTTTTTGGGGGAGAGGATGAGGGTTATGTGGTGACACGTGGAAAGTTCTAGAATGATCGTCCCATTACCCGTTAGATTTTAAGTGAGGAATTCATGATTTTTGCTGACCGTAGGATTTGCAAATTGTGGGCGGTGAATGATGAGAAAATCGAGGTGATTGAGGAATTCATGATTTTATTGGTCCTTTATGTAATTTTAAATTGATTTTTTTTGTTAATCATTTGTTTTATATTATTTTGGTGAAAAGATTATTTTGGTTTATTAGATTTCAAAATGCTTAAATTGATCTTAAATGTTAGTAAAATATTTTATTTTGGTCCAAAATATTGGTGAAATGTTTTATTTTGATCCCAAATTATTGAATTTGGTCATATTTATCTCGTCTCTCATTTCAAATTCAAATGACTTGTTAAGAGGTACTCGTATCTCTGAATTCGTTGCATTCGAATATGAAACGAAAGAGATATGATCAACTTTGTTTGTTTGACCATAAAACGAGCGGTCTACTTTTATGACCGACTTGACCTCGTTTGTTGACGGCCCCAACTGAACAAAGAAAATACTATTTGAGAACAATGCGTAATTCTAAACTCGTCACATTTGAACTTGAAACAAGTCATATTCAATAGCTTGGGACCAAAATGAAACATTTTACCAACATTTAGGACTAATTTGAACATTTTGAAACATAATAGACCAAAATTAACATTAGGGCATATATTTAGGACTAAAATGACCCTTTGACCTATTATTTTTATATATTTTTCTAATTTTTTAAATTGATCTCAACATTAGAATATGAAACTTGTGAGACACAATTGACAATAAACAAATTTTAGAAACAAAATTAAAAATTGATATAAAATTTAAGGCTAAATTGCACTAAGACCCCTTGAGTTTTATGTTAGAAGTAGAAAATACCTCTGAGTTTCAAAACTTGACAGACAGACCCATTGAGTTTTCAACTATGCTCACTTAGAACCTTTGAGTTTTAAAATTTGACTAATAAATTCCATGAGTTTTCAACTTTGTTTACTTAAGACCCTTGAATTTTTTTAAGGGTAAATTACAAATTAAGTACTTGTGGTTAGGCCGAATCTCACATCAGTGTCGTATAGTTTCAAAAGTTGCACTTTAGGTACCTGAGATGTGCGTCGTTTAGCAATTAGGGTACCTGTGGTTTTATTCCGTCAATTTTAACGGAAAATGATGACATGACGCTCATGTGAGTCAGTGAAAAAACAAATTTTGGTCCACGAACTATGGGATAAGTTTCACTTTGGTCCTAAAACTATTTTTTATTTCATTTTGGTCCTCAAACTTTCATATTTGTTTCGTTTTTCATCCCAAAAATGTTATTTCATATGGTTTACACTGCTATTTCAAACTTAAATAATTAAGATGAATCATTTCTCTATCAAATATAGGAGTAATCACGGGCTGGACTTGAGACCCGATCTGGTTAGACTAAGGGCGGGCCATCGAGCCTGGACGACCCAAACTTGGTTACTTCATTTAAAAAAAAAAAATCATATTTTTTATCTAACCCATTTATTTATTTTATGTATTTTTTATGTTTTTGTTCACCCCTACTCAAATACGTAATAATAAGTGAGTTAAAAAAGAGGGGAAGAGAAATTTTCATTCTTAATTACAAATTGGAGATAAACTTGTGGTTAATTTTTTTTTCTCTAATTTATGACTAAGAATGATGGTGAAAATTCCGATAAAATCACATTTTGGAGATCAAAACGGGAAAAATGTGAAAGTTTAAGGACAAAAATGAAACAAAAAATAGCTTTTATGACCAAAATAAAACTTACCCCATAGTTTGAGAACCAAAAATGAGATTTTAACCTTGGAGTGGAAACCAACGACTAAGATGCAAGAGAAACCAACGGTTAAGATGCAATTGAAATCGACGGTTAAGATACATTGAAAATCGATGGCTAAGATTGCGCCACGTCAGTATTTTCCCTTCAAATTAACGGAACAAAAACACAAGTACCCTAATTGCTAAACGACGCACATCTCAGATACCTAAAGTGCAACTTTTGAAACCACACGGCAGTAATGTGAGATTCGGCCTAACCACAGGTACTTAATTTGTAATATACCTTTTTTAAAAAAATAAGGTTATTTAGGGTATGTTTGGATGGGGTGTCAACGGGGGAATAGAGAGGAGAGGAAGGGACAAAAGGTAAAAAAATTATGTTTGAAAGTTTTTTTAAAGGAGAGTGGAGTGGATAAGGAGAGACACTTGGCACCCCAAAATTCAATTTTTGCTGGGACCCCAAATTGGGGCTCCAAGGAAGGAGGGGACAGTTTTATCATTTTTTAATAACAATTAAACTAACAAAAAATAACATGTGTCCACTCAATTCCATTCCATTACTAATAACTTTCAAACAAGATTAACAAGTGTCTATTTCTTTCCTCATTAAAAACTCCCAAACAACATATCTACTCAGTCCATTAATATCCTCTCATATCTACTCTATTAGTGTCCATTAATGTCCTCTCCTCTCCATCTTCACTAAAACTCCCAAACATAGCCTCAGTAAGCAAAATTGAAAGTTCAGGGGTCTATCTGTCAAGTTTTAAAACTTAAGGGTCTTAAGTGAGCACAATTGAAAACTCATGGATTGTTCTATCAAATTTTAAAACTCAGGGTATTTTTTGCCCCCAACTTAAAACTCAGAGGGTCTTAGTGTAATTTATTAGTCTTAAATTTTACATTAATTTTTTATTTTGTTTCTAAAATTATTGTCAATTGTGTCTCAAAGACTCTAAAGTTGAGATCAATTTAAAAAATTATAAAAATATATAAGAATAATATAAAACATATGAAAAACAAAAAATCAATTTAAAATTCTACATAAAAGATTTTGACCAACAAAATATAAACCGAATTTGTCAATCACCTCCATTTTTTCATTATTCACCACCCACAAATTACCAATCCTCAGCAATATTCTAAGGTTGATATATAGTTCCATTTTTTTTAGTAAATTATGATTTCATTTCTTAAATTATATCATTCTTGTCATTTTAGTTCCTATGCATTATAAGTTAAATCTTCCTTTGCTGCTCTGTAAATGTACAACTCAATTTTTATAATGACTAAATTGTAATGAATAAAATTTTCAAGAAATAATAAGATTAAAATAATAATTCTCATATAATCTAAAAACAATCTGGCAAAAAAAAAACAAATAACCTAAAAACAAAATTAATATATATATTTTTTTCTTTTCCTTCTTGAGTTGGGTTTAAAATCTAGTCAATCAAAGTCTATACCAATTGGTCACAAGTTTGGTTTCTCCAATATAATAATCATAGTGCAGCCACCAAAATCCTTCAATAGACTTATTAAACCTAAGATGAGGTTAATTAACGAAAATGCATGAAAATAGATGAGGTTGGATAACAAAAAATTCCCATTTGTATAGTATAAGAAAAGAAAATTTGAAGAAAAAAAATAGTCGATAAAATTCCATCATCAATCATATTAACATAATTTTTTCTTTGAAAAAAAACTTTCTTAATATTCTTTCTTTGTCAAAATTAATCATGCAAACTATTTTGGTCAATGGTGAACTTGATAGTAAAGATAACAACCTTATATATTAATATGGGGATAGTCTAAAATATAACTTGTTGCATGCAAGTAATGAGTGAAATGGCACAATTATAACCGTTGATATAATTCAATGGTATTTAAATAATGAATCGATAACCTGTTAAAGAGGTAAATTTCATATTGCGCTTAAAATTAGTATATTTTTTATAAAACTTATAGTAAATTAGTCCCTAAAACAATAAATAACTATGGAAATTAATCATTTAATCCGTACAGTTTATCTAAATTTTAAATCCTATTAAAGAAGATGCAATTTGATGAAAAAAACTGAAGCATCCAATATACCCATTTGAACTAAGAAGCTAGACAATCATCCATCCAATATCAATTCCTCTAGGAGCACTAGGATACGCCAATTTCCATATCATAAAATACATACTCTATTCACGCCCTGTTTCAAGTTCAAACCCAATCGACCTTGACCCATAGAAATAAGGTTTACTATAAATAGCGCCTAGAATTTTAACCTCACTTGGCAAATTCTCGATCCTAACATGCATAGCGATGTTATGCATAATGTTACCACCAAAACTACCACCCCCTATATAGAGTCTTTCAAAATGACAACAATCAAGCCATGGTTCTTCACTGGAGAGTTTCGTATGTTGTTGGGAGATGGTGTTTCAGGGCGAGACGGCACTCGACAAAAATGACGATGGCATTTGATTCGACAGCGAAGATTGGAGGAAGAATGCCAAGGGTTGATAGTGATGAGAAGTATGGGGTTGAGGACGAGTTTTATATTTTTTTTTCGAAAGTATAATGATCGAGTTAAAAAAGTTAAAAATATAGGGACTAAGTCATAAATTCAGTAATATTATATGGACTAAAGTAATAATTTAATTTTTTAGGTTTAATTTGGGCCTAAAATTTGAATGTCATAAAATTTATGGTAAAAAACAAATGTATAAAATATTTTAGAAACCTATTATTCAGGTTATAACTTCCATGTGTCATAATTTTATTGGCTCAAAATCTATTACATCTCATGCCTAGAATCAAATTTTGCAACATAATCTAACCCATTATACTGATCCAAAATTGAACTCAAGACTTCTCGTAATAACTGACACCTTTGCCCAGTGCCCAAGATGAGAAGCGTTAGTGTACCTAAGATTTTCTCAAATTTGGATCCGTCTAAGTATTTCAACAGCGAAGTGTAACAAGCGAAGTACCCAAACAATGAGCAGGTTACATCTTCAAATAATCTTCAACATATTCTCACCAAAAGTTCATGGAAACTAAGAACAGTTCAAGTTGTATAAATCTTCATTATGTAACTCCTCATACCAGCTACTCTACTAAAATTACCATTCAAGTGTCTAAGAAAAATATTCATGAATGAAAAAGTGGTCCCTTAAGCAAGAACAGATAACAAACTCCTCCATGGCCAATGAATTTAAAAACTTCAACTTCCCATATTATATCCTAGGAACTCTTTCTGTGGCATTCTTTCATAGATGCACTGGATAATTTACAGCCTGCTAACAATTGACAAGTGGAGAGAGGAAAAAAAAAAACAGAAAAGAAGAGAGGTTGGCTAGGTGTGCAAAGCCATAAATAAGTTCTGCTTACGAGCATGCTCTGGAATAAGCCGATTGATGACGTCAGCCGGAATACCCGAAAGCTCTGCCACAATGAACAACATATGAAAGTTGGGAAGAATAGGAGAAACTTAAATACTCAATAGTATTGTAAGGAAATATTAATATCTCAAGAACCAAATCTCTTGAAAGTTTCATATTTTCTCAAGTGGTTAAAATATCTTTTGAATTTTCCGTGATCCAAGATCATCACTCCACTGAAGCCATTAGAGGGTAAAGGAGGGGCAGAAAGATACTTCATAACATGGAATTTCTATTATACAATAATAGTAAATGCAAAACCAAAAATAAGATCATTCTTTTAGTTCTATCAAGATGTAGAATGCAAATGGCCGGGAAAAATGCAATAATTCCCTTATGAGGTCAATAGAGACAACCTCATAACTATTCCACTTCTCTGCCTAGATAGATGGTAAATGTCAATGAGGCTGAATGACTTGTATTGGCACAAGCCTCATCTTTCTCATCTGTACTATACTGCATTAGGCATTTGTACCTTGAAAATTTTTCTTCATGTTTCTAATCGCGATTGAGAACTTTTCTTTTATTTTTTTCTTCTCCCTTTCCTCTAACATGATCATTTTATCGATATTACAATCAAATTCTATATAGAAAAAGGCTTTCTACGTCAAAAAGAAAAGGAAAAAGCTCTCCCAAGAAACTAAGTTATCAGATTGTAATGATCTATCAGGTAGTGTTTGAGCTCACCCGGAGCTTTAAAATTAAATAATGGAGGAAGTGGTCGGCCATTAGGAAGACGGGTGTTTGGATCCCTCAATTCATCAAAGAAAGGATGAATGCAAGCTTCCAACTGCAGTGCAATAATATGGAAAACATCAACAATTATAGTAATATCTTAGTTCCAAGAACATGGCAGAAAATAGCAGAATATTAAAAATAGAAAGCCTAAACTTACTGCAGTGCATCGCAAATTGGGAGAGTACTGAAAGAACCTACAGACAAGGTCCACCGCTTCTGGGGGTAAACATTTCTGAAAGACCTGTCAGATTTGGAAGACATCATAGGTGATTCCTCTAGCAAACAAGACTCCTTTCAAGTATTATATATTAAGACATGCATATAAGTCTTACCAAGACTTCACTTGCTCAATATAAATATATTCATATCCACATACACCAAAGAAAGTAATTTATAAGAACATACTAAACCAAGATATTTAATCCTATCCAGTTTCAGGTATCCAATAGATCACATTAACCAACCATTGGGCAACTGCAATAACTTCCTAATATTGCAACCTATAAGGCTATAACAACTCTATTTACTTAAATGGATATTGTTATACCAACATCTTAACGTCTCTGATGTAAGAAGTGTCCATAAGACACGATATATATACTAACATGGCATTAATCTTATAGGATCCCTTGCGTTTATCAGGATTCAAAACTAATTCAATCCCATGCCGGATAAAGCGAAAGTCGTGGTTGGGAGAAAAAGTCAAACAGTAGAAATAACAGCTTAGAACTTCATCCTGTTTATGCCTCTTGAACTACATCATATACCATAGAACGCCATAGTAGCTCCTTAGGCATATTAATCCCCCATCGTAGAACTGGAATTAATGACATAGTGCCATGAGTTGTTCTAGCTGGAATTAATGGCATAGTGACATGCCTCCCATCTCTCAGATGACTGATGACCACTAATTCCTTCCCTCAATTACATAAGGAGTGAACAATCTGCCCAAGATGCTCGGCATGAGCCATGAATCAGACAGAAATCTCACCATACCCCAGGAATTAGGTATTCACTATGGAATTACTGACAATATTCATAGAAAAATATACGAAATAATCAAAGGGGAGTAAAGAATAGAAATAAATGAGGCAAAACCTTGTGCCAAGGATGAGGTTTTATCTGCGGAAACTTAAATTCAGTATAATTTGGGTTCATGCACTTTATCTCCTCCCTTGTTGGAGTTCCCAAAACCTAAAGAAAAAAAAAACAATTCAATTAAATTAGATTTGATATAGACCTAATACCACTAGAACAATAACGAACCTAAGTGTACATAAAAATATGTATTTACAAAGTCAGATTTTACTTTTCTCTATTTATTTAGAGCTAGCTCAAACCACAAAGCGATGATTCAAAATAAACTCCAGCTTCAGATTCATGATTAGATATTCAATGAACAACAAACAAAATAAACTTCTCCCCTTTGGCCTTGATGGACAAAAAATATCCTGTCCCTAAAATCTGTTATTTTCTGCTGAACCAACTAAATTGGTTATACAGAGTCTATGAATAGATGATTAACAAATCATTGTTGCAATTATTATATAGTGAAGTCCATCTCTTGTATATGATAACGCTGGGTAAGAGAAGGCATTGCCAAATGAAATGACCAAAGAGATATAGCCCTCACCTTAATGATTTCAACTAGTTGGTCAACTCCACTTTCTCCAGGAAACAAAGGCTGCAAAAAATTTTAGAAATTTAGGGAAAATGAAAAAGACAAAAATATATATTAAGTAAGAAAAATGTATTCACATATTTATGCAGGAATCAAATTACCTGTCCAAGAAGTAATTCAGCCATAACACATCCAGTGGACCATATATCTATAGCAGTTGTATACTCAGTGGCACCAAAAATAAGTTCTGGAGCACGATAGTATCTTGAACAAATGTAAGAAACATTAGGTTCTCCTTTCACCTGAAGAAATAAAACATCTATAAAAATTTAAGCTGAGAAACAAAAAGCTTCCATTAGTCAGAACTCAGAAGTGGGCTCTATATCATACCAACACTTTTGCACTTCCAAAATCACAAAGTTTCAGCTGATGCGTGTGTGGGTTCACCTGACATGAGTAACATATATTTGATCACAAGTTAAAAATAAAAAGAGCAAATCGTTGCCAACACAAGTTATGTAATGATGTATACATGCAAATTTTCTACCAGCTTTTCAGTAGAAAAAGTAAAAAATAGATTAATAATTATTTCCTGAAGACAAAGAGGAGAAGGCTCCTGAACATCCTAGGAAAAAGGTTAGCCCCCTTAAATAAGGCTCTATTCAAGCCTCTCCTCTAATCACTTGACCAAGCAAACATAAGAATAACTCTTCAATAAGGAAATGGAAGAACACAATAGATCTAACTATTCACAGAAATTTCCTAGATTTAACTACAAGTCAAACTTCTTGCATGGGACTTCTTTATAGTTCTGCTACTTTCTCTCCTTCAATAACTTATACAGCACACCACAACTGCGTGAAAACTCAAATGGATATACGAAGCAACCAAATCACCAAGCGAGTTCCACATAAGAAGTAAAATAAAAACTCAGAAGTATTACCAGTAGGTTCTGAGGTTTGATATCACGATGGCATATTCCAATGCAATTATGTATGTAAGCAAGGGCCCTGCAAATCTGCAGCCACATTAAGGAGAAAACAACATTAACAAAGCAAGGAAAAATTAATAGACTGTCGAATTGTACAGAACACATGATTCTATGATTTCAAAATTCCTTCTGAAAATACTTTCCAAATACACAAAATCTACATCCTCCACATTTCTTACTCTTTCTACTTTCTACAACCATTATTAATTATTATTTTTTTAAAAAAAATCAAATCTTTATATATCCAGAGACACAAAAATAGATCCTCCATTGAAACTGATACAACATTCTGTTATATATTTCTTTGTAATCACCAGAAACTTTGGGGAGAGGGAGAGTATCCTCTCCTCTTTCCTGACCTTCCCCTAGAGAAGCTAACAACTATATACCTGATAGGTGTAGAGCTTAACATATATTAAAGGCATTCGCTGGTTGATCCTGCTATAATTCCTTGCAATACGATTAACAGTTTCAGGAACATATTCAAGTACAAGATTCAAGTAAACTTCTTCTTTGTCAGTTGTTGAAAAGAAACAGTGCTTAAGGGCAACGATATTTGGATGATCCAGCATTTGCATGATCTGTAATTCCCTATTCTTGTACCGCTTGTCCTGGAGAACCTTTTTTATGGCCACAATCTCTCCAGTTTCTCTACATTTTGCCTAGTAGAGGCATCAAAAGGGGGAAAATCAGAATATAGAAAATAAGCTCATGCTGTTTTCAGAATATAACAAGGGCAAACAATGAGGGTCTGCCTCACTTGGTAGACAACACCAAAAGAGCCTGTTCCAACTACGTGCTCCGCAATATAACTGACATTCTGCTAATTTAAGCAAAACAATTATTAGGGAAATTGTGAAGAGTTGAAATAATTCACATAACCACAAAAATCTATATTACCAAGGAACCAAAAAGTTTTTTTGACCTGCTTAGATTGCCCATTTCGACCACCAATGCTGGTTCTTATCACATGTCCTGTTTCAGCACCCACACCATCAATGATATCAGGCTCACTATCCTGCAAAATACAAAAAATAGTGACAACTTATATCAAGCCAAGCAACAAGGAGAAAAGGTTAAAAAATAAGTTGAGTTTCAAAAAACAGTAAATTTTTCACTTCCTTTTTTTTTTTTTGCTAAATCAGGTACCCTCACATTAAAAGAATCCACTCAAACCACTCTTCTGTCTGCAAGTTATGAGTCAGAATAGAAAACACCCCCTGGGAATTGAAATAGTTGATAGAGAACTTTAAAAAAAAAAATGAAACCAGATAAACAAATAGTGAAAATAAGCAACTCACTCTATCCTCGTCATGGTCCACCTTGTCCCTCAACCTCAACTCAAGCATCTCTCTCCCAAGCCAATCCACAGAACTAGATGAACCCCTCAAGCCATTAACGGACCTGGAACTGCCGACCCCACCATTTCCAAAGCTAGCAGACGCCATAACTGACTTTCAAACTACTACAAGTGTTATTATTTGCTCCCTTCAGAATGCTCTATTCTGGTGCTTTCGAATTCCTCCAAGCAACTGTCAACCTTCAAAGAATTCATCAATAACACATCCAAAATGAGAAGCCAAAAACACTAAAGTGTGATGCCCATACCAAATTAACAACCAAGTTTTTTCAAAAAAAAAAAAAACACCGAAAAAAGTTAATACAAAAGAATAAACCAAAAAGCATCCAGCAAAGGAATATAAAACAAAACTAAAACACATAGTTATTTAAAAATGATCAGATCTAACCCTTTTAACATTCAAACCTTAAGCCAACCTAACTTTACAATATTAACATCAATTCATCAAAAGTTAAGATAAATTCAAGCTGGAAAACACATCAGATACAAGAAAACTTGAAAGAAGTAAGCGGAGACTCACCTGCAAGATTTTTTGATCGATACCGAACCACTGCTCTTGCATTTTACTGAGCTCGCAGTTTCACAAAACGAAGAGTCGTCAAAACAAAAAGGAAAAGGAAGGATCAAAGAGAGTGAGGTGCTAGCTCGCAATCTTTATTGAGCGTTGGGAATTTCTTCAAATTTTCCGTCACTTTCTCGGGAAAAAGATTTTTCGGTGAGACACTGTGAGTAATGTATTTTTTGTATAGAGTGATTCTTCTACTTGTGGACTTCTCTCAGAGATTTTTCTTTTTCCTTTTTATTTATTTTCTGACAAACGTTTTCTTTCTTTCTTTCTATCTTTCATGCTTTCCTTGCTATCTGACACATATCCATTTCGTCCGTTTTGGTTTCTCTAAGACCCACCCCTATCCCAATAATAAAAAGGATAAAAATTATCCATAATTATTAATTTTATCTTTAATACTTTATATTTTAATTAATTTTATCTTTACATTAATTTCTTTTAAAAAACAATGATAAACTTTATCTTATATTTTAGTTTTTCTTAGGTCTAGCCCGACTGATGAATGACTAATTTTTTATGGATTAGTGCTCTATTTAAGGGTCTGTCATTAACTAATTGGTTGTTGCATACATAAGGCGAGATTAATCTTCAACCTTACTTTAGCCATCTAGTGAACTCGACTATTTAACCAATTAAATTTGGTTAACTTTATCTTATATTTAATTAAAGTAAGAACATAATATAAGATTAAAATGTAAAATATTATAATGAAATTAACTGAAAATAAACATAAGGATGAAATTAATAATTGGTATAAAATTTGAAAATTAAAATAATACTTTATTCAAAATAAAATAATTATTTTGTATATTCACTTAAAACCCTTGAAATTTCGAAAAAATAATATTATTTAGGAGTTATAGATGAATGAAATTAAAACTCAAATGATCTTTACGTTAAATTTTAAAATTTTGAGTGATTAAAGTTAAAAATTCGAAAAGTCTATTTATCAAATTTTGAAAAAACTCAATACAATTTAGTTTTTTAATCACATAATATTACCTAGAATTAAAAATTGAATTTTATATTGGAATAGGAATTGGAAGACTAACGCCTATTGGCAATTATATCTAATCCCACCATTTAATTAAAAAATTATGATTACATGAGACGGTGACGTTTTGCTGTCTTGTTTGTGTGCTCATTTTTATGGGGTCTTGAGCCCGGAGGCAGCGCCACGTTGCGCTTCCTCCTTTATCTAAGCTTTGTCACGACATTTTTTTGTTTTAATTGTGATTATAAGACATGATTATAAATTTTGTTGACATAGATTAAAAGTTTAATATTATGAAAGTAGTATACTTATCATCAATTTTCAATTAATATTTTAATAAAAGACCAAAACTTAATTGTATCAATATGTATTTATGATTAAATTTTATAATGGATAAATTATACTTTGCTACCTTATAGTTTGACTATATTTCACTTTGGTACTTTGTGATTTAAAATATGACACTTTGCTGGTTATTCTGAGGCCTCCACTGTTATCCCTTTGATACTTTGAACAATTTTTTTCATTAGTTTTAAACAAAATTTGGCATGTGGGTTCACTAAAACTCAATTTTATCAAACATTTTGTCACAACAAAGATTAAACGCATGAGTCATGACACTATGCATCTTTGGAATGCTTGTTTATGATTCCTATTAATGAAAGTGTAGTGAATGTTTAATATTTGTTGTGGCAAAATGTTGGACAAAATTGAATTTTAGTGAGCACACTTGCAGGTCACGTGCCAATTTCTGTCTAAAACTACAGAAAAATTGTTCAGAGTACTAAAGAGGTAACGATAGAGATCTCATGGTACCAAAATGTCACATTCTAAACCACAAGGTACTAAGGAGGAATGAAATCAAACCACAAAGTACTAAAGTGTAATTTACCTTTTTATAAATTTATATTAGGGTTAAATTAAAAAAATTGTCAGTTTTTAATTATTATATAATTAATTTATGATTTTATGCTATCTTTGTATCCTTTTATATTTTTGAGATATCTCAACCAACGTTTTTACAGTTTAGTTAATTTTAAGGGGTTAATTAGGAAGATGATTTGGGAGTGATGTGATTTTAGGGTCTAAATCATTGTTTGCAAGTTTAATTAGTGAATGAGATAAGATGAGTTAATTTTCATTCTAAATCATTTAAATGTTTTTTTTTCAAATTTTAATACTTTTTATTTCTTCTTTTAATTTAAATGATTTAAGATTTATATATATTATTTCAATCTCTTTGTATTATTGAAAGCATCAAATTTTAATTCTTTTCCGTCTCATTAATAATATTATAATAATTAATCAGTGAAAAATAATTTATTATTATTTTTTCTTATCAAACTTCC
>QANZ01042989.1:57613-108281 GCA_003254925.1 Chamaecrista fasciculata
TATTTAAATTTGTTGGACAAATTTAAATATATTAATTGTTAAATAGTTAATTGGATTAATCTATTTACCAATTATATTCTTATTTATAATATTAGGGAATAATAAATTAAATAAGCTTCCTAAAAGTTAGGAGATTATTGATTTATTAAAATTCACTAATATTAGGATAATGAGGATGAGGGTGGCGCCTCATATATCTTGAATTTAATTAATAGAAATGTTTTGTTAATTAAATCAAGATTTGAATTTGAATTCAAAATATGATTTTGATTTCAAGATTCAAGTTTGAATTAAAGATATTAGGGTAATATTTTAATTCAATATTATTAGGGAATTTAAATTCAAGATTCAAATTTGAATTAAAGATATTAGGGTAATATTTTAATTCAATAATGAATTTGAATTCAAGATTCAAATTTGAATTAAAGATATCAAGGTAATATTTTAATTCAATTTGTTAGGGAAATTAATAGTTGGTTATAACTCCCTAAAAGTTAGGGTTGTTATTTTAATTATTAAATTCCTAAGGAAATTACTTGAGGATGGCGCATGGGTATGATCCAATGGGCAAGATTTGATCTTGCATTTTGAATTTCAAGATTGCATTTTGAATGTCAAGATTAAGATATTAATGTAATATTTTAATTAAGAATTCAAATCCTCTGGACCAATAGGGATTGAGCTTTCAAGATTTAGTTTTCAAGATTTGATCTTGAAATTTCATGAGTTTAGGGAATCCCTATTTTCTTTATTATAATTCCCTAATTTCATGAGTTATGAGATTAACTCTATTTAAACACAAAAAGGAAGGTGAAGTCGCCTAATTCACTCTAAGAGGGGAGAGAAATTCGACTTGACCTATTTTCTAGAGAGAGAGACTCGTTTTCTTCCAAGAGAGAGAGAGAGAAAGTGGCGTCTATCTTCTAGAGAGAGAAAGGTTCAAGAAAACCCTAAAAGGTTTAGGGTTTGTGTGTTTGGTTTACGCCACTTTGGGGAATTCAAGAAGGGTTCTTGAATTTCGCCACTTTTGTTTTGGGGATTCAAGAAGTGTTCTTGAATCTTACTGTTTGTTCTTGAGTGTTCAAGAACTGTTCTTGAACATTCAAGACTAGTAGATAAAGTTCCCGTTTTCACTTGGGAAGAAGTGAAGGAGGCTAACACCTGGGCATATGCCAAACTGCTCGTGTGGATCACCGGCAGAGGAAGGACACTCGGAGTGGACTTCTCAACTCGCAAGTTTATACGCACCGATTGAAATTCCGGTAAACTTCTATCCTTACTGATATAAATATAGATAGTGGATCCTGGAAGGGAATCATAGAGAAGCAAAATTTTAATTTACCGTATTTTTCCGCTGCGCTGACTCTATAATTTCCCAACATATGGAACATAAAAAGTGTAAAGAGGATAAAAGTTTAGGAGAAATTTGATTGGATTATGTGAAAAGGGGGAAAAATTCCAGGGAATGGTACCATGAAATATCAACCTCATAGCAATTCATTGTGAAAATGATTTGATATCTTGATAGTACTACTCTATTGATTTCGTCTATTTGTTTAAATAGGTTAAAATAACTTTAAAATTCTGTCAAACTCAATACAATCTAAATAGGCTAAGATTTCCTTACCAACAATTCTATGCAACTTTTTTTTTAAAATCATGAACAAATTTACTATCAAAATTTTCAATTTAAAACATATACCAAATATATAATTTTTTTTTCATGTGGGGTTGAATTGTAAGGAAAATTACCTTGAATCAATTTTACTAGAAAACATAAAAACAAACATTAAAAAGATATGATGCATCTAATAACAATAATAAAAATGACTAGATTAATATGAAGTTTGCTATATTTACATACTATTATATTCTTCACTAAAAGAAAACATGTGACAACAAAAATTTTGCTAATTCAATAAAAAATGAATTTAATACTATTTAAAAAAAATAACCGAAGTTTTTCCAAAATAAAATAAAACAAATAAAGTAATTTATATAAAATTATCCGCTTGTTTTATAAATAATAGGGTAAACCACCAAAAGAGCTAGTAAAAGTCATTCCTAGAAGTATAGGACTTGGAGTACTAGTAGGTCCTACTCCTCCACTTGTATAAGCTTCAACTTGCATATATATATATATATATATATATATATATATATATAGAGAGAGAGAGAGAGAGAGAGAGAGAGAGAGAGAGNGTAGTAGAATTTAAGAAAAATGAGTGCAATATGAGGACATTCTAAAAGATGAAATGTTCTAACACTACTCTCATCTAAACTTATGTGTACCAGATGTTAATTCTTCATTGATTCAGTTCATACATAAACTTGAATTAGGCCATTTCAAACGAATTACAAAAAAAAAAAAAAGATCCTATTAAGTTATGTGGATATAAAAGTTTACGTCAAATGGAGTATAGAGCATAATGGCTTAAGAAATTACATTAGGTGACTCATTGGAAATTCAGCATGATCATATTAATATAAACACTAGTCTCTAAAAAACATGCAATATGATCTAAAATATTATCAATCCTTCTCAAATTGGTATTTCAGTTGTTAATTCGTCAATCGTTTCAATCAAATTAGTAGCATGGATTAACAAAAATGTGTGGACGACCATTAATTGATAGGTTGAAAGAAGAGACTGAGTCAGTAATTTAACTAAGAAAACTTGATTTGAGTTAACAATATGAACAAATTAAACACATATAAATCAGTCAAACATTGCGACACTAAGGTATGCTGCAGAAAGAAAAAAGGGAACACATTGAAAGAATTTCATATATTTCTTTTACTAAGACTTTTATTTACTATACAACAGAAGACAGGGTTCTTTTCCTTTATCAACAAAACTAATCTATAATGTTATTAGATGTTTGCTGCTAAATGTTTCAGTACACACATTTTTTTTTGTTTGGTTTCAAATACTTCACACGACTGTCCTCCTTTTGTATGCTTGTAGAAATTAGAAAATTAGAAACTCAGATACTTCTACCTGAGAGGGCTTAGCCAAGAGATGTACACATTAATTGTACATCATATGAAAAAAAACACATAAACATATAAATTAATTCCTGAAATATACACGAGTAAACAACTTAATCCCAGAAAGTCTAATTTGCACTCTTTAAGTCATATAATTAATATATTTAATCTTTTCATCCCTACATGTTAGTCCCTAAAAAATAGGTTTCAGAGATTAAATTATATTGCCTTCAAGACTTTCAAAAACTAAATATGTAAACTAGACTTTCAAGGATTAGGTTGTCAACTTGTATATTTTTCAATAACCAAATTGCATATTTACTCAAAAGTCAAAACTATATTATACTGCACAAAAGGCTGAGAGAAAGAGATGGGGTTGGCCTAAATATTCTTTTGTTAATTCTCTCTCATCAATGACACCTTGTTTAGTACTAGAGAGGATCTAATTCTGGGAAAAAATAAAAAACATATTTGAAGTGGTGAGGATGAAGTGTTTGTGAAAAGTTGTAACATATGATATTGCATCCCAAGTTTCAAAATGCAGAAGAAAAGAAATGATCATTTTCTAAAGTACAAAAGGCTTTATAGGCTTGTGGCTATCTGTTTTTGTGTGTGAGTGAATGTGGGGACATGCATGTGCGCGCATGGAAATGGAAAACGGTCCCCTCAATCGGACCATAATAACTACAGTACGATTTAAGAATCAAGATCAATTAAACTAAAGAAAAAGCAAGTTCAATGATGAGACACAAAGACCATCATTATTGTGCTTGCCCCAAGCTAGAAAGGCCTCTCTTATATTTAGGTGGGGATGTGCACAAAATGCTCAAACCCTATGAATACTTGACAAACTTTGTAATAGGATCTAACGATTAAAAACTGAATGAGTTTGAGTTGAAAATTTTCATTATTACCTGCGTCCCACGCTCATAGGATGTGCTATATAGAGATAATAGATACAAAACAATTTAATATATAGAAATCAGTTTGAAAAAAAAAAACTTACCAGCCACAATGCATTGTGTGTTTAGTTTATAAATATATTTTAGATATATTACGTTGGAGAAAATTTCCCAATGGAATAACATACTGATCCTAAAGTTTTCTATAATTTTTCAGGTTCAATTTGTATGAATTCAACAAGACAAAAAAGAAAAAGAATTGAAGGTGTCCAGACTCCAAACCCACTAAACCGAACTATTAACAACATGCCACCAAAATCAAGTTATTTTTGTGTAATTTAACTGAAAATCATAAAGTTTGGTTCAGTATTTGGTTCGAGAAGGACCTAACTGAATCAAACCCAAGCAACCTATCACTACATACATTTGCATAATTTATAAATCTACATACATGAATTCTAAAATTTGTATGTGCTTGATGTATTAAGCACTACATTTTGGACTAGCCCTAAGTATTTTCTTCTTTTTTTCCCCTATAAATTGCTCAGCTATGAAGAAATATCCAGCAACACCCTCAGGGTGCATATGAATGATACAACATGTGAAGTAGAGGTGAAAGAAATGGCAAAATCAATTATTTTAGAGACAGATTATAAGAATAAATACCTATACATGTTGAGATGAAAGATTACTTGGAGAAATTTAGCTCACATATGCTTCTATATTCCAATTGCATCAAGCAACTGGGAATGTTGAGACACTGAAACCAGTGAATTTGCGACGATAGCGCCACTTGCAGCTACGGCTGGGACACCAATGCCAGGGAAGGTGGAATCTCCACAACAATAAAGCTGTGGTATAGGTGTTGAATGACCAGGAAAAGTACCTTTTCCAGCTTCTATAGCCGGTCCATAGGTTCCTCGGTTCCTCCGGAGAAACCTTTGATGTGTTAGAGGGCTTCCAACTAACTTTACCTCACACTTATCCCTGCTGAAACCTGGACCTAGTGCACGCTCAACAGCTCTCCACATTACCTTACATACAAGAAAGAATCAAATTTACAAATAAACAACCAATAGAAAGGATAAAAGAGAAGATGAAGCAATGAGATCAAACAACAAACAGAGGATTAATTGATGATGATTTTAGAAGTGTTTGTGTGCTACAATTGACCCTGCTAAGTAGGTTTAGGCTTGGGTTTCTATATCGGCTTGGCCTTAATAATTGGTCTAAATCAAATATTGAATAATGATAGCAGTAGTCAATGGTACTTCACTTTGAATTCATTTTTCTTTCTCACACTTGGTTAAGCATATGTAACACCGTGAACTTCTTACAGATGCCAATAAATGGCATAAGATTGTAATTCCTTTTTTTTATAGTATAAAATACTCTGTTCCTGAAAACAGTGCGCTAGTAACAAAGATGAATGCTAGGAAATCCTCCCAGATGTCATGATGCAAACTAAATACCAACATATTATGTTTCACCTCAGCTAAGTAAGTTCATAGATCTCGGCTAGAATTTGTTCAACTGCTATTTTAATTGTTGGTAACTCCACATGTCTAGCAAAATCTGCTATCAATAATACTGAAGTCACTATCAATTCATTAGTGACCCAAGTTTAGCTCATTCAAGCTTGACTAGCTTTAACAAGAATTTTTTTTTTACCAGTATTACTTTTAGCCTCATATAGAAGCGATGCTTAAGTTAATTAAGGGGTTGTTTGACTATGCTGAAAAAATTGTTTTTTTATTCAAGAAAAGAAGAAATTAATAATTTGGTCCCTAAGATATGGTGGATTTCTCAATTTAGTCCCTGAAAAATAAAATTATAATCAATTTAGTCATTTTGTTAAAGATAGTAACTAAAATTTAATGAAAAATATGTAGTTTTAAATTTTGTTGATATTATACTTAACAATGGACATTAAAAAATTATATTAACTGTTAAATTCAAATTAATATATTAACAAAAGGACAAAATGGACTGTAATTGCACTTTTTGGAGACTTAATCTCACAATTTCATTTTTCAGCGACTAAATTGAGAAATTAGTCATCTTTCAAAGATCAAATCATTAATTTACTAAAAGAAACTGTAACAAAGAAGTAGTTTAGCATTTGGCCCGACTAAATAGCTTTTTTCTCTTCCAAAGTACGGCCAGGTAAGAACTAAGTATAATTATATTCACATACCTCTGACCTTGCAGTTTTGAGATTTCTGTATTCAGCACTCCTACGATCAAGCCCTTCCCACAACTCAAATGGTTCAGTTCCTGGCAAGTAAGCATGTAACACATGTTTCCCAGGTGGGGCCAAATTAGGACTAAGTACACTGGGTACAGATATCAACACAACATTTTGATCGGCATCTACACCTCTTTCCCATTCATTTACAACTATGTGATGAATTCCCAAATCCTCTCGTATACCCTGGTCAATAAGACATTATAACAATGATATCCACATCTGTTAAACAGCATAAACAGTGGAAAACATAAACTAAGTTTGTAGTTTGATAGTGCAAGTTTACAACTTGCTTAAGCAGTACAACTAATTTATACCCTTAAACTGAGGTTGTCGATTTATGGAGCAAGAGAGTGAAAATGAGCATATAACCAAATCCTAGAGAAGAAAAGGATAAAGTGAACTAATATTTTTGGCACTACCAAAAAGTTGGTATACAATAAAATTATATTGAATATATTACATAATTAAAATATTATATAATTATATAAAAATTAGCATATTAAAAAAATTGAAACATAGAAAATTCCTTAAAAACTAGAAAGGGTCTAATTTTGACATGAAATGGCAGATATAGCACATAAAAACCTTGGGCGTAAAATGAACCCTCATCTTTTATATTTCCACAGCTCATTATTAAAATGAAAGAAATCAGAAATATGTAAAACAAAGTCTCGAAAATGGCAAACCTCAGCATCAAAGCCTAAATGGAGATGCATGAATGATTCACATTGAGGAGTCATGTTAATCCTGTCAGAGTAAGACTTTGGAATGACTTCCTTAGGCAGCAATTTTAAAGTGTCCCACATTGATGCATTGCTGACCACAGCCTTTTTAGCACGTATGAACTATAGAATATAAAAAATATTCATTTCAGTAAAAGAATAGAATACAAATATAAATCAAATAATTTTTTGAAGGCTTATCTTATCTTTTCAATCAGTACTTACTTGACCACTTCTCAATTTGACTCCAATGGCTCGGTAATTTTCAATAACAATATTTTCCACATGACTTTCAAGAGAAAGCCTTCCACCAAACTTTTCAAGTCCTCGTACAAGGGCATCAACAATGGCAGCACTTCCATTTAGGGGATATTCAAGACAGCATCCTGGTTTGTACCATTCTGCAAACATGTAAATCTAAACAAAAAGAAGGAAAAATGCTTAGACACCAATAACAGCATTATTTAGTAACAAAATTCAGAAGTTTAAGCTGTTAAGTTTAGATCCATGTTTAGAATTATTAAAATCTCTTAACAAATTTGAATTGATAACCATCAATGTGTTCATGGGCTATAATGGTTATTCAAGATAAGAAATAGTCCACAACTTTGTAAGTAGTTACCATTTCCGCTGAGAGTATACCGTTAGTTTTCACCCCAGCAAGCAAGAATGACAATAGATCAACCCAATTCCTTATGAAAGGGTCTTTCAACTCCAATGAATCGATTATTTCTGAGAATGGTCTGAGAAGTTTTGTGGCACCAAGAGCACCCTGAGGTCCCATTTGAATAAAAGATTTTAATAGAGAAGGGGCATATCTAGCTCCTGCAGTGGAAAGAACACCCAAATCTCCTCTTATAGATAAAGGAGGAAGAGCCATTGCAGCTGCAGACAATGGAAGTATAGCATCCTGTCAAGAAATATGCATTTCAACCATATGAGGCATAAAAATATAGATTTCAAGCTTGTCACTTTTGAATATCTTCACAATAAAAGGCAGAGTACAAGCAGAACTCACGAGAAGTTTCTTCCATTCTTGGACAGCATTTGGACTCGCATACTTCTCAAGGTCCTGAAAATAACCAAAGTCAGAAACAGAAATTATTTTTGGCCAAGATAGCTTATGATAAACCAGCTAAAGCAGCAAGGAGAAGGGTTAATAACCAAATCATTATTACGTAACTATAGATAGTATAACAAACTTTTGATGGGGTTTGTTAATTCAGAGGTTTTGAACACCATTCTTTATTAGGATTGTTATAGAAGAATTAGGACTGAGTAACAACAAATAGTATAAGATCCACCAAATTACGGTACTTGCGGACAAAGTTCCATTATTTAAAATGCAAAATTAGAGCAAGCACACACAAACAGACATATAGTATAACTCATCTTTCTCACGATTGAAGTTATAACTTATAAACAACAAGGTTTTTCCTATTATTTTCAGATGAAAACAAAATCAAGCATGCAATCAACATACAGAACATGGGACACTAGTAATGGAATATCACTGACCATAAGAATAATAATCCACCTTGAAAAATTCTGTAGGCCCTATGCGTGACAGAAATTCACCTTCAGGAATGTAGACCATCCATGAATCGTAAGTGGCACACGGGACAGGCTCACCCAATGCATCCAGAACCTAACTCATTAAAAGGGGAGACATTAAACAAGCTACTTGAGATATGAAAATAGCCTTTGGGTCCATCCGTTTCAAAGATTTACACAAATGCAATAACTGGCAGCTCCAGTACAAAAGCGCAAGTCAGTACATGCCACTACTTCCTTAAGCCAATATGCACTATACAAGTTAAACTCCATGAAACCAAAAACTTGAGGGTATATCGTTAACTACTTAACTTGTCAGTAGTCATCATTCTCAAGCGAATGTACCTGTGCAAGAGGATTTGCTTGAGGACCCCTTGATTGCAACCCAGAGAATAAAGATGGCCCAGAATCAAACTTGTACCCTTTGATATCAAAAGAATGGGCAGCACCACCAGGCAGGTCATGGCTTTCTAGCACCAGCACATCTTGTTGGTATCTTGCTAAAAGTGCTGCGCAACTAAGTCCAGCTATACCACTCCCTATGACAACAACATCAGCTTCAGGCTTACCTGAAAACCATCCCAAATTCGCATTAGGCATGCCAAGTTCAGACCTCCCATGTATACTATTAACAAACGAATCTTTTGTCAGACACCCTTCAAATAAGCGATGGCAGTCCATCTCTTGATTTTTATGCTTGACATACGAATTAAATATTTCTCCTACTTCTGCCAAATTCCAAAACACAACATACAGCTACCATAAAGTTCAATATTCAAACCTTAAAAATGTAACGAGCTACAAGAATGCAACTCTAATGTAAAGATGATGACATGCAAACTTTGGAACCCGTCCTTTCATGAACATAGAGACATTTTCAGTTAATACCTTAGAGGTAACATAAGTATAAAAGAAGAGAAAACCTATTTTTTAGTCTTTAAATTTGTCTCAAAACTAAGATTTAGTCCCTTATATTGGAAATATACTTTTTAGTCACTGATATACACTTTTCAGTCCTTTTTTTTTGGCAAAAGCACTAATTTCATCCCCAATGTTTTATATTTTGGTCAATTTTGTCATTTCACTAGCTTCTTTCAATAAATTAACGATAGACTACAACTTGTTTTCAATCTGAGTTAGGATTTGAGTTTCTTTTTCTATCAAGTTTACATTACATGTCATTAGTCTCGTAGATTTTGTCGGTAATATTTGGCTAAAGTAAAAGATAAAACTGACAAAAATGTGAAATATTGAGGATGACATTGACAGTTGAAGTAAAGTTTGGGGACGAAATTGGTACTTTTGCGTTTTTCTACAAATATTTACTGTTTAATCCCTGAAATATCATTTGTAAAAAATAAAATCAATGATCAAAAAATATATTTCTAATATTTAGGGACTAAATCATAATTTTGGGACAAATTTAAAGACTGAAAATTAAATTTACTCCATGAAACAATGACAACGATAAGCTAAAGAAAGACGTTGGTGGACTACACTATTACAGGCTAGAATCTTCATTCTTCCACACTAGCAAAAGAATCAAAATAACAAGAACATCGCCTGCATTGAATAACTACCACATTACAATTCAATAACTCTTTTTCCTTACGAGTCAACAGGAAACGAGTATTTCAAAACCTACGCTCATCGATCCAAATCCCAAAATCACCATTCAAAAAAGGAAAGCAAAAAAAAAACAAGGTCAAAGTGCATTTTTGGTCCCATAACTTTTGTTTAGGTCTCAATTTGGTCCCATAATTTTTTTTGTTGCACTTTTGGTCCCATATCTTTGTAAAAAATTGCATATTTGGTCCCGTATCACTTTTGGTACATATCTTTTGATCAAGTTGCAGAATTGGTCTCATATCTTTGCAAAAAGTTTCACCACTAGTCCCATTTGATAAGAAGATATGAGACCCAAAGATATGGGACCAATTCTGCAATCTGAGCAAGAGATATGGTACCGATTCTGCAACATGACCCCAAGATATGGGAGCAAAATGTTAGGATTTTTTTGGAAAGAAGAAACATGCAAGCTCTCATGAACTTTTTTTTTCTTTTCTTTTTTCTCATGAACTTTTTATAATTCATAGCTCCATAATGATAGGTACAAATCAAATTCCTTTTATAGAGGAAATACATATAATTAAATAAAAGATAAATAAAATAAAGTAACTACTTATCCCTAAAATCATGTACCCACTAGTTAACTCATACATATGACTAATTCAAAAACAAACTAAATCTTTAAAATTTAAATCTGATACAACAGATTCATGCTTCCAATAACAATATTATTTTATTATTATTATTAATTCTCAACACAAAAATGCAACACAGACCAAATCTGCAATTTTAGCAAAAGATATGAAAACAAAAGTGCACCTCAGCCAAAAATAAATAAATAAATAAAAGGAAAGGAATGTAAGAGACCAGATATGGAGTTTTTTTCTCTGAGAGAGATAGAGCCGCCGGAAGAGATTTCTTGAGCGTTGGATCGCGCCACGATTGATTTCCTGCGCGTTGGGAATCTGAAGGCGGGACTCAAATTAGGATTATGAAATTTGACGAAATTGGGGACGACGCCGCCAAATGCTATGGCAGCCATGGCAGAATCAAGCTAAAACGAAGAGACTGAGAATTGAATCCCTTTGGTAGTGAAAGCTGAGTGATAGTTTTGCTAGAGTTTTCATTCTTCCTTCATCTCTTTCTCTTCGTTCTTACTTCTTAGTGAGCGTGTAGTTTTGAGATTAGCCACGTCTGTGTGAACTATGAACTATGAAATTCAATGGTTATGAATTATTATTATATCCATTTTTTTTTTCTGTGGCAGTATTATTATTGTTTTCTTCTAGTTTCTGTACAAAAGATAAAATTATTAAAGTCTCATAACTTTCGCAAAGGTCTCAATTTGGTCCCCTAACTTTTTTGTTGCAATTTTGGTCCCCTAACTTTTGAAAACATCTCACCATGGTCCCCTAACTTTTTTGTTGCAATTTTGGTCCCTAACTTTTGAAAACGTCTCACTATTGGTCCCAAGTTAGGGGACCAACATTGATACTTTTGCGAAAGTTAGGGGACCAACGGTGAGACATTTTCAAAAGTTAGGGGACTAAAATTGCAACAAAAAAAGTTAGAAGACCAAATTGAGACTTTTGCAAAAGTTAGGGAATCAAATTGAGACCTTTGCGAAAGTTAGGGGGTCCAAAAGTGCACTTAAGCCATTATTAAAAATTAGTTTGATATTTTCTTTTTGAGAAAATTTACTATTTCATCTTTTAATTTTTACACTTTTAACTATTTGGTCTTTAAATAATAAAAATATATTATTTAGTCCTTGAATACTTACAAACGTCAATTAGTTAATCTCTAGAGTCTTTCTCTATTATTTTTTTTTTAAAGCTCTCTATGTTACTTGAACTAATGATATAATCCTTAAATGTACACGTGTCACTACTATATGTTATATATTAATATCAAATGAAAAAAAAAAAGAGAAAATAGTCATAGCAATTAGGATTTAATATTATTATCAAAACTAGAATTAATCTTTTTCCTTCTCTTCTTCCTCAAAATATGATAATGTGAAAGATACACAATGAATTTGTGTCTCAATCTCTCCATTCTTATCGATCTCAAGCTAATGAAAATAGTGGTAATTCAATTTAAGATTTATTTTGGCTTTTTAACTAATTGAGATACTATATTGATATTTAACGGAGCTCAATTAACATTCATGTTATTGTGTTACTTAATGGATAACATCTAACTTCTAAGGAACTAAATAATTGACAATTGTAAAAAATTAAGGACCGAGTCATCTATCTCCATTTTTCAGGGACTAAATCGTTAACATAATAAAAATTGAGACACCAAAAAATAAGTTCTCTTCATTTTTCCACCCTCTAGGTTGCTTTCTTTTACGCTCCATAAGTTCAAAATGAATTATTCATAAAATTTTGATATTTGGTCATCTGCAGCTCAGTAGTCAAAATGAGACATTATTCAGGTTATTCAAGTTCTACAAATGTTAAACTCATCTTGTTTGATGCAAATTCTGGGGGAAAAAAAACTATTACATCTTGCAAATTCATATTGAATCAAAATATACTTTAAATTAAGAGCCAACAAAGTCGTTCATATACTAATGCTATTTATATAAGAAAAATCTAATACAACTTCCAAGCTGTTTATTATCAATAAAACCAAAATATACTTTTTCAACTTAAAAAATGATTCAATTCTTGAAAGTTCAATTTATAATCTTTTATCCTTGAAAGTTATTAACAAATAAATTTTAGTCATTTAATCTCTCCAAGCTAATATCCCTATAAAATAAGTTCAAGAGATTAAACTATATTGAATTCTTTAAAGAATTGAGTTGTTAACAATATCTTCCAGACAACAAATTATATGTTTACTCCAAAAAAAACAACAAAAAAAGCCATTGATGTTTACTACTACACATTCAAATGCTTGTATGAATGTCATTCACCAAATATAATTTGAACCTTATTTGAGTTCTATAAATAACACTTGCACAGGAAGAAGCATTGGGCACAGAGGGTAGATAGAGTCAAGGATGCACATTCATTCCCAAACAAATTAATTGAACATTATAATGAAGAACCTGCAATGTACCAACCACAGCTATGTTTTGCTGACAAAATGCAACACCAACACCACAATCTGTGTACAAAAGGGTATTTTTTTTGGTGCCCAAATCAGTAAGTAGTATCCACACAGTAATTACTTCTTCAAGACCTCATCAAATCCTTAAGTACCACACCATTCACCTATATAGTAATTCCCATTGTCTGGCCATTACAAGAAGAAACTCCATAGTCACCTGCAAAACGGTCCTTGGAGTGTTCCACCTAAGTTGTGAGCTGATGATTTATCCGAAACTATCCAGGATTTATAAGCAGGCACTCGCTTGTATTTGGCAGACCAAAATATTAAGGGATCCTATATATAAGAACTAAAAGAACAGGGAATATACAATGCCCTGTGCTTATATTTACACTTCAACTACAGAAGATGACTCATGTATAAAACTTGACTATACCCATTACTCAGTCAAACTTACATGGCTAGGGTGCGGATATCAATGAATCTTCAAACAGGCAAACAATTCCTATCGTACAACCGATGTTACGTAGTTTGCAATACCACTCTTGTTTAATTTCTCTCTCACTACTCTGAGCCATCTTCGATGAAGCTATGTCTGAATGCTTTAGGCAACTCATATGCATCAATCGGATCAACTGTACTTTCCTCTGTTGTATAGAAAAAGAACCTTTTTTTTTAACCACAAACTCATTTACTTAATATCCATCCATCTGTCAACCAAAAAGCGACAGAATCCAGCCACCAGCAATGGATGCTCCAAAAATTGTCAGTCAGCATGCTTTTCACTGTAATGAAAATATCAACCTTGATACATGTGAATATAAAATCAATGATGTTGACTTACTTCAACACACTGTTGAGCTATGAACAGAACATAGATTTACAATATCTCTAATATTAACTAATAGAATGAATCATATGTCTTCACCTCTTTTGTCCCCAAAAGTTCAATAAGTAACTGAAATAGATTAGAATACGATTGTTTTAGGTTAACTACATCCCACATTATCTCCCAACTTGCCTTATCTCCAACCCACTTTCTCTCACCCCACCACTTTTTTTTTTCTTAACTGCACAACCTCGACACGCATGCCTACCATTCTCATCCTTTCAAATTATTACATCAGCTTCTCAGTTCAAGACGTAAAAGCTTTTGGCTACTTGAAAGAGGGAAAAATGGGAGAAGAATAACTACAAAACTTGTGAAGCCATAAACCAGAGATTAAAAAAAGATGTCACATGCGGAAAGTATTTCATCTACTTTTCTTTAAAACACTAGAAAATTCACTCTTACAGCTCACAGGAAGTTCCACAAAACTTATGCAAATCTGAAAATACCTTACAAAAAACTGGTGTACGGTAAGGAAAAAAAACACAGAAAAAATCAATTATGACTAGATGCATAGCAATAAAATTTGGCCCAGAAAAGAAGATGCACAGCAATAGAAAATTCAAAGGTCAAAAAGAATATGAAATCAGGTAAGTCCTAATATTGGCACATCAACAAGCGCAGTTTTTATAAGATATGCAACTCCATACCCAAGACAGAAATGTTTCTTACCAATCAAGATATTCTAGGTACCAGAACTTGCTTTTTGAACCCACACTTGTTTCTGAAAATAAAAACAGAGGTATTAACAATTTATTATAACAAAATAAGAATACGCAGAATAAAGCCACAAACATAACAAATTTGCACCTCATTGGAACCATAAGCAGAGGCACTGTTTCTCCTTGAATGCTTCCCTTCACTTGAAATTGAATAGCCATCAACCTCCTTCATCCCATGGGTTGGTCCACGGCGACCAAGATGCTTACTGAAACCTGAATAATATATTAATACTGAAATTTAGGTGCACAAGAGAGAAAAAACTACAATCATGAAAACATACAAAGTCAGAAAAATCAGCAAGTAAAACAATATAAAAAATCTGGTGTTTCAAGACCAGAAACCAACCATTTTCTGTTGAATGGCTGGGACGCACATTTCCAAGAGATTTTATCTCCCCTCTTCTTGCATTTGGTATGTCATGTTTCAACTCCGCATAACTTCCTACATCATATGCAGTCTATGCATAAACATGAAGTTATGATGGAAAACACATAAGCAAACAGTATCAGATTTTCCAGAAGAATTTGATCGTCTGTATATCAGTTGTAAATTTAGGCACAAGGGAATTTCACTTTTTTCCCCTTTCTCCACAACCATTAAGCAATTTGACGCATAAAAAAGGTATGTACCTTTAGAATCTATTTGAGAGGAAGCAGATGATGATAATGCATCATCAGCTCCATTAGAGAAATTTGTCCACACACTCCGATCAGCTCTATCCTTATGTCTGACATGTGTCTCCTGCCTCTCACTAGAAACATGTAAATCATTTACACCAGTCTTGTCCTCAAGAGTCCCATTGGTACCCTTCAGAATCAAATGCACATGTGAGGGACGAGGAGGTCGCTTTTCCTTTTCATGACTGGATGTTTGACTTTGTTGATCAGAATGAGGCCTGGAAGACTGACTGTGACGCAAATCCTTATTTGAGAGTATGCGTCTAATTATCCTTCCACTACCTTCTGGCCGCTGGTTCTGCTTTGAAGCAGTTGAACCAAGAAACATCTTAGCTGATGATGTTACACTATGTTGCTGTGCCACGCTATCAGAATCAGATACCTGCATAACAAGTATAAACAAAAACAATATCAGACTCAGTGTAGAGCTGAAGTTACATGATCTACTGTCTACAAGATAATGCCATATGGATACTGCATCCACCTGCACTTATCTCAAATCACTAATATATTGATTCATACATTTCATACAACATTAAGGCAGCAGACAACAGATGGTAACACTTCAGCGCGGAGTAATCATAATGTTTTCAACACAAATAGAAGATATTGAAAACAAAAGTTTTAAGAATACATTCCTGATAAGTTACACTTTGGTGAAGAAATCTATATTATCCTAGAGGACATTTTGGTCATTTTCTTAGCTTCCAAGGGGGCTTTTTGAATATTTTCAAAACAGGAAGGAGGAAATATAATTTGAACATCTCTTAGGTAGTTTACCTAAAAGCAAATGGAAGTATACTGCAGCTTCTCAAACATCAACTATGCATTTCAGTTATCTTTTAAGGTGCATGAGCACCATGCACAGCAATTCATAGAATTAGACATTGGGTTACAAAGAGGGAAATCAGAAGCTCACAGTAATTATTTCCCTTCTTCTTCCTTTAAGAAGCAGGACTTTCTTCTTCCCAGCATCATTAAGTCCAGCACCTGCTGAGAAAAAGGAGAGACTATAATTAATGTTAAAAAAATAGAAACTGGTTCACTTCCAACAAAAAACCCACACAAGGAAAAACAAACTATTTATAAAGGTTATCACAAGGGAACTCCATCTGAATATTGGGAAAAATCAATTTACCATGAGGCTTTTCAATGTTATTTTTCCAAAAGTTTTCATATACCAGCAGACAAGAGATAGTCAAATACTTCATAGTTCTCCCCATAGCATCAACGCTGAGTAAACATGACTACAAGAAAGGCCACTCTAAACTAGAAAGGTAAAGCTCGGTAACAGGCATGATTTCTTGTAATGCTAAACTAAAATAGCCAAGTAATAATCAAAGATCAAGCACACATGTATAATCTTAAAAGGGGGCCCTTGTATAATACTCTAGAAACTCATGCTCATAGTACCACACATGTATAATATTAAAAGGGGACCCTTACATGTTTTCTTCCAAGCAAAACCTAATATACCAAAAAATTAAAATTATCTCATGAAATTTTGGAACTCCAATTTCAACTGTACCATTCTCATCTTCAAATGCTGGATTTCCATCGGCAGAAGAAGTAGTAGTAGTAGTTCTATCAGAAAGATGCTGATCACCATGTTTCGGAACCACAACATAAGTTGTTTTGTCTTTTCCAGTAGCACTTTTTGCAGAGTCCCTTACAACATACTGTTCATGATACATGGAAAATGTTGGACAAGTTCAAAATAAAATGAAACAAAAGTGAACAGGAAAACATAAAATTTCACATGTATACCATTAGTTGCTAGAAAAATGTATGACATTGGCTGGACAAAGGATAAAGAACTTTTTGGCAGTGTATTTGAAAATTATGGCCAGAGCAGTATGCTCTAATTTTAAGCGTTTCACTGTCCCCAGATGATGATATATGGACAAGGACTCTGTAAGCACCTTCTTTGTCATGTTCAGGTAAAGGGTTTTTTCAGGAAGTGTCTCTATAAGGATATGCAAAGGGACTGAACAGCATTTGCATGTTTAACTATCTTTTCTCGTTTATTTTTTGCTATTCTGTGATTTTGTTCTCTTGGAGGATATCTACTTCTCCTCATTTGTATATTTCATCTCTGCTTAAATTCCCTATTTTAACTAAAAAAATAAATAAATAAACAAAAGGGTCGGTTGAAGTTTTATTTAGTAAAATGACCATTTTATTTTTAATATTATTTTAGGAAATCATAACCTCACTAGTATGACTAGGTTAATACAGTAAAACTAAGTTAATCAATCAATCTATGCAACTATCATGGTTTCATTTCTCATTGAAAAACAAATGTACTTGAGCCTCTGGAATGTTTCCTCATCACATGACTAACCATTAGAGAATAAAATTTGAGTTTTATGGATAACTATCCGTTGCAGTTTTTGGTAATAGGAAATGCAACTAACTTATTGAACAACTAATGAGGGTAAACCTTCTCATAAAACACTCACTAGCTCCCTTACCCGTTCAAAAATATTCAGGTTGGATGACAGTGCACATGGAAAGTTCTTGCAGCTCAGTATGTCAAATTCAAGCTTTCTATATCATTCGTCTCCCTCAAATAACTGGACAATAATTACTAATCCTTTCCAAACATTCATAAAGTAATTGATTTTATCAAGAAGCTATGCTATGACCAAAGGATCCTAAAAATAGCTTCAACATAAGGATCCAATATACAAGGAAGGAAGTAAATCCATCTTATAAACAGTTCTAGTGCATAAGCATGGCATGAAAGAAGTTTCTGGCCATCTAGAAAATTAAAGCTCTTTGCAATTTGACACAACCTGATACTAACTGGAAATTCATCTTAACTACCAAATACAGATTCAAATTTCCCAGTCATTCATCAATAGACATTGTTCGATGTAATTGTTATAATTGATATATAAAAGCCAAAGGCATCTTACCATTGTGGTGGAAACCCTTTTCTTCCCGGAACCTCGTCTTAGTGAGCCAGAACTAGGACTACCAGTTGATGATGAACCGGCTCTTCTGCTCACTTTTCCATCGGACAATGACCTCTGAACAATTATAATATACATTCAAGAAACAAGATTTAATGGTGATCATAAATAAAACAGACGAGAAAGATATGAATGAGAGGCTAGCTTAACACAAATGCTCTCTCACACACACAAACATGTGCACAAAACTGCAGACATAATGACTATCAAATAAGTTTTTTCCAAACTTTCTAAGTTAGTTAATGTGCAGAAATACCCGAGATCCCTTGGCAGCTCTCTTCTGACGCACAAAGTCCATCAATGGTGTTACTATAGGAACTTCTTTTGCAACACCTGCAAAAGAACCAAAACAAGTCAGATGAAGAACACAGAAAATCTTATTCAACGAGCCAATTATTTCTATTCATATTTAATAAAATCACTGCATATATTCTGTATCAGTCAACTAACCAGTTCGTTCAGCTTCCTTTCTCTCCAACTGTATCTCAGCACTGGGAAGATTCTCAATGGGTTTGGCAAGAGCTTCAAGAAATTCCAGGTACTCAGAATCTAGACAGTCACCACAGAAATACTTGTGTTTATCAAAAGGAAATGACTCTAGACATAAAAGTACATGTATGAAACATATATCTAACTTCAGTCTCTGTGTAGCTGGTACCTTTGGATATTGTTCCTTCACGGGCATCCTTTTTTGACGACTGTTTTGGAACACGTTGTGAAGGAGCATATTCAACAATAACTTTGAACTGCGTTCCTGATAGAGAAAAACAATGTAACAGACAACCCAACTCAATGTCTGCTCACAAAACCTTTATCACTTTTACTATAGGAAAATGAAAATTTCATATAAAAATGTAAGAAGAAAAGGCTTTTCTACGGAGATCAGCAACCAAATGAAAAGAAGGCTTTTTCTTGATCCAACAGAAATTAAGATAAACAACACCCTCCCCCTTCCATGAACCCAGCGAGAATAGAACCTGGGATTTTCAAGTTAAATCCCCTTTGGGACTGAAAGAGATTCCGTCCCACTCTAAAACATGGATCAAATGCAATGGCGATGATAATAGAAAATTCGGCAAGAAAATATATATGCCTTATCAGCCTCTTCAAAAAATCTATGTAATTACCCTTCTCATTTACAAAGACATGCCCATCAAAGAACTCAGCGAACTCCATAACATCCTCTGGCTTCTTGAAGTCAATGTAAGCTCTAGAATAAGATTGATTCTTCAGGCTGAAAATCCATTAAAAAAATAAAAATACAAGTTAAACAACACCCTTAAAAGCTATTATACACAGTATTTTCATTCATTCACTATGATTCATATTACAACATTAAGACCTTACAGGCATCTTTAGGAGTTTGATAGGGAAAACAAGGGAAGGAATTCAACAAAAATGGAGGGTCAAATCTTTGTCTTTGCACACCATCCAAAGACATCGCTCTAGGAGTTTCCACTAATCTAGTTTGCTTCCCTTACCAACCTACTAATTGCTCCTCATGCTGAAAAGAGAAAGGCAATGGGACAATTTCCAAATTCATTAACCTCCCAGACATTTGCCTAACCCCTGACTCTACGTAAATATTGACTTAAACATCCTTAACATATGCCATAGCCCTTAACCAATCATCTTGGGACAATGTGAAGCGCCAGTAGCAAAACTTACAAACCAACAAACCGAGGCAAAAAATAAATAAATAATAACACAAAAGAAAAGGTGCATTACCCCACCAAAAGCTTTCATAACTCAAAATTTACAAATTCACCAACATCCATTAAACCCCACCTCGTTAAAATTAATCTTCAATTAGAAAAACCCAAAAGAAGAAGGGAAAATAATAAAATCCCTAAAAGTCGCAATACTGGCAAATAATACACAAACCAAAACCTGATTTTGCCGGGACGAAAAGAGACCCAATTGTAACGCCCAGCAAAAGTTCCGTCGATTTGGTCCAAAAGCGTGGCCTGAGAAATAGTCGGCGGCAAGTGCCGAAGCACGACCTTCGTCCGATCCAACGCACCCTTCATGCGAACGAAGAATCCCACGAAACGAAAAACCCTAGCAGTCGACAGTTACCACCACGATTGGACAGACACTTTGTAAAACGATCGAAGTGGAAGAAAAAACACGAAAATCTCAGTGAAATTACATCTTCTCTACTTGTTGTAAGCATCAATCAGGAATCGGGACAGAATCTGAATGCCCTAATTTGAAGAAAAAAGCCCCAAATTGGCATGATGAGAGAAGACACAGTGGTGAAATCAAAGGGTAGTTGCGAGTTGCAAGTTGCGAGTGAAAGAGAGAAAGAAAGAAAGCATATACGGTTGCGTTTTAAGCTTTCTTCATAGACTTTCTTTTCTTTTCTTTTCTATATCACTTTGTTTCTTCTATTTATGTGTACGAATACGAATACTAGGTGGTCTTTTTGTTAAATCCGATTTTTCCTTTTTCAATCCTGGACTGTGGACGATCATGATTGGCTTCCTTATATACAATTGGATTTTCAATCAATAGCTTAATTTAAATAATATTTTAAATTTTGACATTTTAAAAATAAATTGTTTTGAAATTTAAATTTTCAAAAATTTACTTTTACGAGTGGAAAATACCTATTTTTTAGTTTTGAAATTTATTAAAAATTATAATTCAGGGTAAATTACACTATGGTACCTTATTCTATGGACCGATTTCACTTTGGTGCCATGTTCTTTCAAAAGTGACATTTTGGTACCATGTTCTTTGCACCGTTAACATTTTGGTACCATGTTCTTTCAAAAGTGATATTTTGGTATCATGTTCTTTGTACCGTTAACACTTTGATACCATAACAAAGATAGAACAGAGTAACAAACCGTGAAAGAACAAGGTACCGAAGTGATATTGGTCCATAGAACAAGGTACCAAAGTGTTAAGGTGCAAAGAATATAGTACCAAATTGTCACTTTTGAAAGAACATGGTACCAAAATGTTAATAGTTTAAAAAAATAGGGTACCAAAGTGTCACTTTTGAAATAATAAGGTATCAAAGTGAAATCGACCCATAGAATAGGGTACAAAGTGTAATTTACCCAATAATATAACTTATAATGCATTATTTGCCTCTCACTTTTTATAAATACTGATTATTTAATTATTACAAGTATCAATAACTACATATTTGACGTCCATAAAAGGATTGGGGCAAAAAAAAATTTATTTTTAAATTTTACATTAATTTTAAGTTTCATGTTAAAATTTTTTTAAAAAATTAACAGTAAAAAAGTTTCAAGAAAAAACATAAAAATTAATATAAAATATAGAACTAAAAAAAACGTTTTCCAAAAATAAACGGCCAAAAAATTATTTGTTGAAAGGACAAATTGGGTTGAAAAATAAGTTTACTCTTTTTTTTTTTGATGTTATGGGTTTTTCCCGTCTATCCGTGTATTGGTCTAAGCGAAGACTAATTTTATTCAGACTACAGATACGAAACGGTGGTTCCCTCCCAACAATATCGACTCTAGGGATCGAATCTGGGTTCTCTCACCTAGGGTGTAATTCGCCAACCAATACACCAAATACTTGGTAAAAAAAAATTAGTTTACTCTTTACAATTGTTAAGAGATGATATAATAGGTAATAATATAAAATAGATATACTTTAATTTCTTTAATTTTTGACAATGAATGATGGTGACATGATGGTGATGATGATGATAGGATTAGGATATTTCATTAAACAGAGATTACCTTAGGATAAGTATTTCAAATTTATAAAAACAAATCATATGATAAAATTATTTATTTTTTTGACATTTTAAAATTTAAACCATAAATTAAGAATTAGTGATGAATAGAGACTGAAACATAGCCATTTAAGACAATTAAGAATGAAAATAAAAATTGGGTAAATAAACAAAAACAAATAAATAAATTACGTGTAATCAAATGAAGCATTCAAATATGATTGATCATAAACCATAAATAATATAAGTAAAGACTAAAGAGGAAAATTAATATAGTTACCAAAAAAAAAAAAGATGAATATCACTTGGCACAGTTTTTCTGCGTATCACCTACTCCAATATGATTAAAATAATAAATAAAAAGAGTATCCATTTAACAAGAAGTCCACTTTTATTACCATTTCAACGTCTTTTAGAAAGTTTGAATGTTTGATTTTAGATTTCTAGTCTAACATATCTATTTTATTTTAATATAATCCTAAAGTTTCAATAAACAACAATAGTTTAATAGTTTAATACTTTAATATTACAATATTATCGTACAAGTTAAATCCAACAAGGCAAAATACCCTTTCGTCCTCTTAACGTTTACGGTGATTTTCAGTTATGCCCCTAACATTTCATTTGTGTCAGTTATGCCCCCAATATGAAACGTTAGTTTCAATTGTGCCCCACCTTTGTTTTGCTGCATTTCGTTTTGGTCCTTTTTAAGGTTCATCGGATCCGATTTTCTTCGGATTTGTGGCTATTTTGAGCTTAATCTTTGAAATTGATCCAAGGAATCAAGTTTGTGATGTTCGAAAGTTAAAACCCATACGAAGTCTAATTAAAACCAAACTCAAATCGTGCAAAGATAGTGTTTTTTTGGGTGGATGATTGAAATTGGAAGCATAATTGAAACTAATGTTTCACATTGGGGGCACAACTGACACAAATGAAACGTTAGGGGCATAACTGAAAATCACCGCAAACATTAGGGGCACGAATGGGTGTTTTGCCATCCAACTAAAAGTCCAGAAAAACTACTTAACTTTAGTGAAAGGCCGATTCTTGAAATGATTTCAATTAATAATTAAAGAAACACAATTTATTAAAAGGATTTTTTTGGGATTCAACTTTTTTTAAAAAAAAAAAGACAAATAATCAATTTACTTATCATAAAATCAAATAAAACTGACAACGAGTATATTAATTAAATTATATTTTTTCATTTAGATAGGATTTGAATTAGGCATGACAATTTTCTTCATAAATGAAGATTGCCATCTCTTTTAATTTGGATGTTTTCATCATAACTTTCCATATGTGGGAAAAGATTATCATAAAATGGATAAGAAGAAAAACTATCTTGAATCTTTATTCTTTGTCAATTGTGAAATTTCTTTGTCAAACTCCTTAAATAGTAAGATAAGTATATCTTAATAAAAACAGCTCCCAAAATGCTTTTATTTTCTTTTTTTGGGCAATTTTCTTTTTCTCTTATCATCTTTTTCTTTTTCATATTTAGATTTAGATTTAAGGGAGAGTTGTAATACTTATTGTTCATCACTTATAATCTTAGTTTATTAATTGTTTTTCATTTAAATAAATCATATCTCCGGTCCCCCAAGTTCCATAGTAGTTTTATTTATATCTATTTTTTCTATCAATAATCACATTGTGTCATTTGACTCAATAAAAAACATTGTGACAAATGTGTTTATAAGTATTGATTAGATAGGAAATTCCATAGGGTTTGACGGTTTGCAATTGCCTTTCTAATAGTTAGATTATTGTTTTTCTCTTTGAGATTTGTAAACTAATGATTCAACGGTTGAGAAGATGGTTACAATTGTCTCTGTTACATGCTTATCTAATTAAGTATATATATATTTTTTAGTTTTGGAAAATAATAAATACTCTTGAATGCTTTTAAATGTTATTATTAAATTAGTTAGTAATTTACTCATAATTTATTAAAAATTGTAATCATTATAAGTACTTTCATCATTATCCAAGCCAATAATAAAAGAATCCAATTGAATGATTATGTAACCAAATTCTTTTAATAATAACTTAGATTTCATAAATTACAATACACAATTAAACATCTCTTACCATAAGTGATCTCATAGTTTTTATCGAAGTTTATATAGAAAAAGAAAATTAAAAGCTTTATATATATTCACATTATAGAATCGAATTAAAAATTGAGAAATTTATAACCTCCAAAAATTGAAATATTTTCGTCGTAAATTTAAGTAACATGATTACTTGTATAACTATTAAATAAAATTAAAACTAGTAATAAGAAATTATAGGAACAAAATTAAAATCATCCAAAATCTTAACAAAAGAAATAAATCATAACCATACTATTACCTAAAATTTTGGCGATTATTGTTTTTTCTATAGATAGATGATTGTTGTATGAGAACGGCTCTGTCATGCGACACAACATGTCGTGTGTAGAGGACGAATGGCGGGGCACAATGTATAGTGACATATACGTGGCACTCTACTATTGGTTCTCTGTGCACGGCATATTGTGCTACACGACAGAGGATTTATAAGCTTGGTATATTAGTTAAAATATGTATTTTATTTACCGTTCATTTCGATTTCATATTAACTAATTTAGATTTAACTCTATTATACGTTGTATGGTAACAAATTCTCTGTGGAGCGACACAATATGTTGTAGATATAGGACCAATGGTGAGATGTCATGTGTAGTGGCATACACGTGATGTTCTGTCATTAGTCCTCTGCACACGATATGTTGTGCTGAATGACAGAGGATTCGTAGACTCATTGTATTAGTTAAGATATGTATTTTAGTTATAGTTCATTCTGATTTTATATTAAATAATTTAGATTTAACTCGTATTATATTTTATATTAACTAATTTAGATTGAACTCGTATTATATGTTAGACCCTATAAATATATCACTGTGAAGAATAGAGAATAGTAATTAGTAAATAATAGTTACGGCTTATCACTACTATTACTAGAAATCAACCTTGCATTAAGATATATAGAAGGAAGCATCGTTAAGCTAAAACCACATTGAAGTCACAAGTTGTAACGCACATTGGTAAGAAGATAAACCATGGGGAGCGCGTAACATCAATCCATTGCGGTAGATACTGTAGAAACTCCAAAAGATTGATTTTTTCGTCTGTCAAACGAGTGAATGAATTGAATATACAGATAAATGAAAAATGATGATGCAGTGAAAATATATACAGTTACACACAGCATCCCTAGTCTCCTCTTTGGGATATAGGGCTTTGTGTAGCACTTCCCCTCTTCTCTCACTTCCTTTCTCTCTCCATCGAAGGGGAAGAAGAAGAAGAAGAACAAGAAGAAGAACAAGTCTCTGAATCTCTCTAGCTCGCTTTCTTACAGTAAGACTGTGCCGTGTATGTTTCTTTCTTCAATATCTGTGTGTTTTTGTATGTTGCTTTCGACTTTGTTCGTATAGGTATTGCTGGTTTTGTGGAGAAATTGGGGATTTGGGTCATTTGGGGTTTTTCTTTTTTGTGTTAATTTTGTTAATAATGACTTTTTTGCTTGATATTTCTGTGACTGAGTTGTGTTTCTTTTTTTTCATCTACAGGGATAATCATAATATAGTCTGGCTGTGATGATGGGGGAGAGAATACCACCTGGGAGTTATTTTCAGTACCCTCCTCCTGGAATTCCAGCTTCACCTATTAGGTCTTCTTCTGTTCCTTCAGATCGAGAAAGGTCAGTCTGTCTTTTAGTCCACTGTTCATATCTCCTCTTGTGTTTAGATGTCAGTGTATGCATATAGATGATGTCAAACTTGATATCTGGTTGCTGCTCTTTGTGCTTAATTGGTTCTTCTGAATTCTGACATTGATTGTCTGAATTTTTTCTTTTTGTTAACAGAAAGCCTCTTGTTTGTAATACATTTGTCTTTTGTTACAAAGGAGTCACAAGGCTCTGGGAGTTGAAGTGGGGATAGAGGCAGGGTAGGGATTTAATCTATGAAGATGCCACTTGAGCCTAGGCTATTGTCTTGGGCTAGCTTAAAATACATTTCATATATTTTGATTTTGTATTTTTGGCTAATGCTTGTAAGTTGTGACTTTTAGTTTAAACTAGATGTGCATATCTGTAAAATTGTTCATCAAATTTATTTTTGATGAGACACACCTGTGTTTTTGCTTGAAAATTTGAAGACTTTGTTTCTCTGAGTTATACACACACTCTCTCTCTATATATATATTCTCATTCTGTTTTCAGTTAGAGCTCATGTATCTCATGGAAAGATGCATTCTAGTTCAAGTTGCCTCTTGCAACTGGAACTTGATCATTTAACACTACATAATTGGTATGACATTGGGCTATATTGTTTGCCAGCAAGTAGCTGCCAGAGGGAGCATGGGACAAGCAGTTGAAGCTGTTACCCTCTCTTCTCTATTGCTGCCTCCCTTGTATGCACTAACACATAGTCAAGAGCCATGCTCCCATGCCCTCGTGGTTTCTAGGCTTCATGTTTAGTGAAGCTTGTTGATTGAGTCATATGTTTTCTACTCTTGATTTGAACATGATAAAGGAAAAAAGCTAAAATAAAAGTTATTGTTCTTGTTTGCTGTAGGCTCAAGGACTTTAGAAAATTGAAATTTGGTATTTTTTGCTGCCAGAGGTGAGGGTGTACAATAGGATGAATTCCTTGTTGGGGGGAAGGAGGTTGAGGATAAATCTGAAAAGACCTAATATTCTTATTTAGTTGTAGCTCTACTGTCTGTCTTTGTTCTAAAACATACTCGTCCTGCAATTTTATGGTGACTATAGTGTTGAAGGGAGTTCTTTTTCCACCACGTAGGAAGTATCTTTGATACCCTTTTGACATTGTCTATAATTTTGGTCATTCATTTATTAAGCTATTTTCTATGATTGATTAGCAGATTCAAAAGATTGGTTTTTGGATTGGGTTGAGAATTGTAAAATTCTTGGGAAAACTGTGCATTGTAAATCAAAGTCTTGGCAACCTTGCTTATAACCATTAGCCATATTATTGGAAATGCTTGCTTTTGTTGTTTGAAAAAGAAATCCACATGCAATCATTACTGATTTAATAACGTCTCTAATGTGTACCACTTTGAAGATTGATAAGCTATAGTTAATCAAATTGTGTTGCTGGTGCTATCGCTGAAAATGTTGCTATCTTTCATTCTTAAGTGCTTTTTTGTCATGCTCCATGCGGGCATTCTGGTGCATAAATTGATTGCTGATAACTTGCAGATATCTTGCTGAACTACTGGCAGAAAGGAAAAATATGGGACCATTTGTGCAGGTTTTGCCACATTCTGCCAGGCTTCTAAATCAAGGTTTAGATAGATTTTATTTGTTCTTTTGGCAATTATTTCTTTGATATCTGATTTATAACGTTCTGCTTATTTGATCATACTTGTCATTTTTCCTTGTTTTATAATTAACAAAACTCTTGATTTTGTATATATATATATATATAAAAAAAATAAAGCATTGGAAACCATGAAAAATGTGATGGATACGTACAAGTTACATTTTAGGGGGCAACAATTTCTGGGAATTTCAATACAAATACTTATAACTATCTCAAACAATTGAAGATGCTGATATTGATTTGCTAGGGTCATGCTATTGGGAGAAAATTGTTTTAGGCCTGGATTTCCATGGCCCTTCCTTTTGGTATTTGCAATCTTGTAAACAATGTTAACTGTAGTTTAGCATTATGTATTGTCATTTTCCTCTGCATGGCATTTTTCTGTGCCCTTGATGGCTTCTGTAAGAGAGACCTGCCTGCACCATGTTTGTTGTCTAAAGTTTTTGTAGTTCTTTCAGTAGTCAGTACTTCTTCTAATTTGTCTTTGGGGCAATGGCAGAAATCAGACGGGTTTCAGGCTTCAATCAAGGTTTTATAGATCATGAACGACTTGAGCCAGATAGTCCATTTAGGTCCTTAGGTCAACAACATCCAAATGGTAGACCAATGGATTTGGAACGATGGCCCACTGTATCATTAGAGGTAATGCTACTTCAAATCTGGCAGTGTTCATAACGTTTATCCACAATATTTGTGGATTTATTTATTTGATATCAAATGCATATCATAAGCAAAATTTTCTCAATGTCATGTCTTTTTTATATTTTTGTCTTTAAAAAATAGACCTATTGACTGATTTTTCAACTATATAGTTAAATTTTGAATTTTTGTTGAAGTTAGCAAGTTAATTGACGCTCTTGGCACACCTGTTAATTTTAGACTTTTAGTTATTATAATTGTGAAAAATAAGAAGATTGGGTACCCTATTGTTAAGCTGGGCTGTTACTAATGACTTTTTGATGTTATTTGGCAATTTGTAAGAACTAGAGACCCTAAGAAATGTGTATTGAAGATATTGACAAGGGTTAGCTCAGTTGGGTGCATAACTGCATTGGAAGTATGGTGGTTAGGCTAGTAGCAATAAATAGCAGTGAGGACAATCGGAGAGATAGGTAGGATTTGGGTATTCATGTGGGAGGTTCTAGCCCCTTAAAGTTCTAGGAACATTTTCTTTTTTTCTAATATATATTTTTTATTTTTTAAATTTTGGGTCTGATTTCTACTGCTATTCAAGGGAAATACTGGGTTCCTAACAAAATTAAGAAAATAGTTAACTGTAGTGCACCCTAAAGAAAGGGTGTAATATGTCATTTCATTAATATTTGTAGAGTTTGAGGGGTAAATATTCAATTCACCATAATTGACTCTTCCAAATTTCCCATTATATATATTTTTGTTTGATCCTTTTCATTTTTCCCCTATTCCCTCAAACATGCTCATAAGTTTGTAAGACATAGGTTTCATGATATTTCAGCAAGTTTTTAGGAATTTGGTGGAATGAGTTTGAGATTTGTGCAAAATTTTTGGCTGCAAAAGGTGTTCTCAATAATATTAAATTTCTTCATGCAGGACAATGGACATATCCAAAGAATGGCATCATTTCAAGCACCACCCATGGGTTGGCCTGGGGCACAAGGAATGCCAACTACTCCTGTAGTGAAAAGAGTAATTAGACTTGATGTACCTGTAGACAAATATCCAAGTGTAAGTCAGTCTTGATCTTGACTTCAATTTTATTCAAATATTTTCTTCAATGTAATAGGTTTCTGACTCAGAGCTTGGCAGTATAATTTTGTTGGCCGAATTCTGGGACCTCGTGGGAACTCATTGAAAAGGGTCGAAGCCATGACTGAATGTAGGGTTTACATCAGAGGTTGTGGCTCTGTGAAGGACTCCATCAAGGTAAAAAAAAAAAATAGCATTCGTATGTACTCCCTGGAGCACTGTGTAGCCTAAACTTGATAATTTTAAATTCTTTTTCATTGATGACTTTCTGAACTTCTGAAAACACCAAACGTATATCTTCCCTGATAATGCCTAAGTAATTATTTGTGCCTTCTCCCCGTTTTTATGCAATGATAATATTTTGAGGGTTCCATAAAAGTTGGAAACTACATCTCATATTTTATAATATTTTTCAGCTTCTTGGATTCTTAAGATGGACCTTGACTTTTCTTTATAGGAAGAGAAGCTTAAAGATAAACCTGGATATGAGCACCTTAAAGAGCCATTGCATGTGTTGGTAGAGGCAGAGTTTCCTGAAGATATAATTAATGCTCGCTTGGAACATGCCGTGGCAATACTTGAAAATCTTTTGAAGCCTGTGGTATAGATGCATCATCTTAGATTTCTGATGAGTTGTTTCTCTATTTTTGGCTAGTCATGGTAATTTTTATTAACATGCCAGGATGAATCCCTTGATCATTATAAGAAGCAGCAACTAAAGGAATTGGCTATGCTCAATGGTACTTTGAGGGAAGAAAGCCCAAGCATGAGCCCAAGCATGAGTCCAAGCATGTCACCATTTAACAGTACCGGATTGAAACGAGCCAAGACAGGAAGATAACCCTAATATGATGACAGCAGCTCTTTATATATATCTATATGCTTATATACGTATATATTATATAAAGATATAGATATTCTCAATCTTAGTTATCAGCCTCTGATCTTTATGAATGCTGCGATGGTCATTTCACTGATATCGCTGACCTGAATCACCCCTGGGGGCTGAGTCTCCACTAGCAGCTAGTTGAGATGCCAGAGTTTTGGGCACTGATTTGCTTGACATGTCTGATCAGACAGATTATTTACTTGATTCATTCTGTGATGTGTATTCTTTGGTGTGTTGACCCGTTGAAAGTTGACTCCATCAGTTCACTTGTTACAGTGATAACTTGTAAGAATTCAGGTGCTATTGAGTAGCATACTCCTAGTGTAATAGAAGATTCTTTGCATTTGTCAGGTCATTAGTTTACGTGCATATGTTTAGATATGCATGGTGTTGACTCTAAAATAAAAAGTATAATGTATTGCCTTTGGTTGTATTGCAACATGGTTGTTGTTGACATCTTTTGTTTATTATTTCAAGAAATCAAGTGGTTTTGGTAGGGTTATGTACCCTGGGATTTGAAGATGGAATTAATCACTTCCATTAATACTAGATTTTTATTTATTATTGGGTGTTGTTCTGAAGTAAGTTATTTATATTATTACATTATTCATTGTGATTGGGACTACTGCTGCTGTACTAATGTTGTTTTTTTGATGTCTACATAATATATGCATGTCACGCGGTGTCATATAATTTAAAGAATTTAGCGTGTTATGTATATGCCTGTATATGCGCTTCATAGGGTATGAACAAATTTTTTTTCCAATTCTAATACAAAGTTAAGTACTTGTTCACTCATAAAGTTTGAAGGATAGGAAATTTTTTTCAGATGTCACTAGGAGAGTTGTCTAAAGTAATTTGTTGCAGCAAAGTTTATGCTTGGGTATGGATGTACACGGATTTGAATCCTTTGTATTTGCTTCCTTTAGGGGTTCTTTGTAATTGAGGGAGACAACTTAGATTGAAAAAATGAAACGCAGAGTTTCATTAATCTCAGTTGTTATTGTGATAATTTCACTTCGTTTGTCTTCAAGCTTCTCACTTTCTGACATTGCTGGTGGGAGGATGCAAACTTTTCAGCCATCATGGTAGTACTGATTTAAATCCTTACGAGTTTATTTTCTTGAAATTTGTTGTCTTGTAGTTCATTGGATTAGGGACTCAAACTGGGATTGGATATTTTAGAGTTTCTTCATCATGCATTTCTTGTGAAGTTGGAGAGACAGAAAATGTGGGTCTCATAAAATAACAATATGTTAGACCTATATTTTCTCTCTCTTCTTCTTTTCTCTCTCAAATTTTACAATAAATGTATGGTGAAAAAACTCTAAAGATTTATTTTCACTCTAAGTATACGCAGAAAAACAAATATGCAGATGTGAGTGCCTTCACCTCTAGGATTAGTCCAAATTCAGACAACATTAGAATAACCAACCACCCAATTGTAAGAATTTAGGCCAATGTACGACTTGTAGAATTTGAGGCGGGGCAAAAAAAATTGTTAAAGCTCAGACATCACTAAGTGTAGATTTATTTTTTCTTTTTTAAAAAGCATCATATTTCTGAAAATGATGGAATATTTTTTTAAAATAAAAAAAAATTATTGAACACAAGTGTCGAATTAAGAAAAAATAGTTATCCTTTTATTTTTTCCTTAATTTTGGCCTGAACTAGTTATCTAGTATTACGGTTCTATAGTTTTTTATCCGGTCCAAATTACGGTTCCGTAGTTGTTTTTCTTCTTCATCACATAATGACGGCCTTAAATTAAATTAATTAATAATGGACCAAAAATTAAAGTAAATAATAGGCTTATGACTTGAAGCGAAGATATAATAATATACTACAGGATAGTTGATTTCCATTGCTTATTATGATAAAAGTAAGGAATACCATTTCTATGCATTATGGCAAACAAAAGTACTGGTAAAATATGTGATCATCAAGTTTTAAATGAAGCCACATACACGTTTAGAGACGTCTTTTTTACAGTGAACTTTTTATTAGTAAAATTTGGGCTAATATCCTCCAAATAGGCCTGGAAAATGGGCTACATATGTTAATTGGGATGGAAAATGAAGAAAAGTAAACCAAACCCAGAAAGAAAATGAAAAAGGCAAATGAAGCAGAATAGATGGTTAAACACTTTAATGTTTAGAATAACTTGCTCCTTCAAATGGGGAAACAGGAGATTGTGAAAAAATTCTGAGGTCTCCTAGTTAATAGCTAAAAAATTAAATAAAAAAAATAAAAAGGTCTGGTTCGTTGCTCTGTTTCTTATATTTATTTTCACTGAAAATAGAAAATATAACTGAAAACGTATTTTGTACAGTTTTTTGAAAAATGTTTCATGGAAATATTTTCTAAAATGTTTCTAAAAAAAAACTTGTGATATTTTGCAACTTTACACAAAAGTAAACTATATAATCATGTTAATATCATCATTTATTAAAAATTAAACTTAAAAGCATATAAAAATTAACTTTATTCAAATTAACATAATTTAAATATGAATGAAAACGATTTTTTGCCTTCATAAAACAAACGTATTTCTTAAATATTGAAAATTTAACAATGAAAATAGAATTCCAGAAATGAAATCAGAAAATGAAAACATGAAGTCCTCTTTCCTTTTTCCTCCATTTCCTTCCATCCAAACATAGCCTTAAAAAGCTTTTAACTTTACAAAGCTATTCAGTAATTAGAAGCAGAGTGCAGAGAGGCTGGTCCAATTTCATGAAGACCCTCCTCTTTTTTCATCTCACTCAGGACGTTTGATAAAATCAAAGGTCTGACTTCTGAGGTTGCTCCAAAATACTAACGAGAAGAAACGATACAATATATTGCTTCTAACATGTCTAAACTTAAATATCAAACACATGAACATATTTGAGATGTATTACAAACTGCAAGAGATACTGTCCAATCAATTCGTACAAAGTTAGGCTTGTTTACCTAATCTGTATAGGAAATAGAAAATAAATATCTATGTATATATGTGTAAAAATGAATCATTGAATAATAGCATACAAACAATTCAAATCCTAACCTCTTCATAGAATATAATATCCACCTTGACTACACAAGCAAAATTTTCAAATGAACAAAGCCGCCTATATCTGCATTAAAAAAAAATTAAACATGATTATGAAATAATTATCAGAAAAATATGTCAGGGATCATACCAATAACCTTATAAGGAATTTCTAACCAGAAAATAAAAAGAGAAAAAACATATATGATATATGATATATCAAATATCATATATGTTTTTTCTTGAGCAAAACGTATCCATGCAGAGATTTTCTTGAGCAGCAAATTTGGGGTGTTAACATGCAGAGAAAAGTAAACATGAATATGAGGTAATTCAACTTGGACACTAGTGGCATTAAAATACCCATGCGGGGAAACGCTTGTAGGCCACATGTGCATGTATGGATGAAAGTAGAGAAAATCTTAACGTAATGTGTCAAGTTAATTTATGCCATCAAATACCAAAGGCTAAATTCCATAATTGCATTTTTTTAAAATAATGGATTGAAGAAGATTTTGCTATCCATGCAACTAATATATGGACATTTGGTCAGCAAGGAAATACGAAAGGCTAAATTATGAAGACCAACCTCAATTAATATTAGCACAACATGTTGAACTTAAAGGTCATTCTCTTAGGCCAAGCTCAACCTCTAACTCATCATCCTCTTCAAACAACTTCAAAAGACGAGCATATTGCTCTTCTCTTTTCTTCTTCTGCCACAACTTAAACAGGAAAAAAACGAATACCAAAACTACCAGAAGCACAATGACTATAATGGCAACTGTAGAACGAGAGCCACTAGGCTTTACAGCAGCCTTGGATCCAGATGAATCATCAGAAGCGCCTGTAAAATGATGCCCCAAAAAAAAAAATCAAGTGATCTGAAGTGTGCATCAGTACAAGTATGAGAGACAGAACAAGAGTAAAGGACAGGAGTGAAGAGTATAATTGAAGTTGCTACACTAAGGATGACAAAAAAGATATTCGCTGAAGAAACTGACATAATTAAGAACAATGTAATTTCCATTAAGTATAATCTTCCAACTTAAAGTTGTGGAAAATAATGAAGAAGTAAAATAATGCCTCAAAATAGGGCTCTCCATTAAATTGATAATCCAAAAAGGAAACACGTTGAAGGCAGATACGATGGGAATTCTCGCTTCAGCTGTCATAATAGGACTTGGAGGTTCAAACTTTTCGCTTTGAAGATATTGCTGCTTAGATAATCACAAAAACAAGACAGATATATAATCATATAATATATTAAAAATTTAAAATTTTGGAGTAGAAAAACACGAAAATTGTCCTTCGAATTTTTACACCCGATCTAAAGGGATGTTTTAGATGCTATTACTAAACAACATGAAATCACTATCAAAGGCATCATACTTCCATGTACGCGTTTCCAATCTATCAGATTTGAAAAACAATGCAAGAAACCTCAACAGAAACCAAACGCAAAAGCAGAACAAGCAAGTAAACAAATAACCTTATTACAGCCATAACGAATATGAATTTCGAATACTAAACACACAAGAAACAAGAAAAGACAACATGCAAGAAGCGAAACCTGAACATAGCTACAAATCAGAGAAAAAATCGAACAAAATCAACAAAAGCTAGAAATAGAGGAAATAGAAGGAGGAGAGCGCAAAGATCGAGAGGGCGAACCTAAGACGAATCGTAAGGAGCACGAAACGAAGAACACGAGGAATCTGAGCGATCTGCTTCGGGGAATTTCACTCATTTCTTGTGCCTCTGGAGAGATCGCGGATTTTGAAAACGACGCCACAAGAAGAATTTTCACGAATGATGAAACTGAATTTCGATCGAAAGAATTTTCAATTTTGTCACTAACTTTTTTGAGTATTGCTTTTTGGCCCCTCTTGTTCTGGAAAGAAACAAAAAACCGCTGTAATTTAATCACACAAGATTCGTAATAATTATTTGAGCTTCCATTCTTTTTTCTTTTTAGGCTAAAACGTACTTTTGGTTCCATAACTTTTTTTTATTATGATTTTAGTCCCATAACTTTTGAAAATATCTCACCGTTGGTCCCAAGCTGATTTCCACTCATTTTCTGCCATTAAAGATGATCTGACATACTGAGTTGAATGATGACGTGACAAATATGAGTAAAGTGGATTTAACAACAGATACTGGATGGAAATTAGTTTGGGACCAACGGTGAGACATTTTTAAAAGTTATGGAACTAAAATTGCAAAAAAAAAAAAGTTATAGGACCAAATTGAGACATTTACCAAAGTTATGAGACCAAAAGTGCACTTTACCCTTTTCTTTTTTTGAAAGAGCTCCAACTCTTGTTAAACCTAAATATATTGGAAAATGAAAACACAAATTGATTATAAGTTTTTTTTATCTAATATTTGTATTAAAAAATACATATTGGGAGATGCTTGATTATTTGATCTTTGAATTTTTAAAAATTTATAAATTATCTATTTTAAATTTAAAGATTTAATGAAATTATTTCTCATCTTCCCAGTTTTTTTGATCTGGATATACATAGTGTTTTCCTTGTAGCATATTATATTTGTTTAATTATTAGTACATAGCACAAGGTATCCAAAGCGATTTCTCCGATGCTAGAAATTGCATACAACGAGCATTGTTACATGAGATAAAGCATATTCTTTGTAATATTTCATTGAATTCATTTAAATAAAAGTAAAAATATACAAGATAAAGTACAAGGGTAATAAATAATTATTCATTCATTTCCCCATTATTATTATTATTATTTTTCGGCCTGACATTTCCCCATTATTAATTTGATTGTGACATAGTTTTTTTAAAAAGAAATTGATTGTGACATAAAGCTACATAAGATTTTTTTTTTTGGCCTGAAAAGCTACATAAGATATTAAGATAACTCATAAGTAAAACCGCAAATATTGTTATAAATGTCTATTTTGTTGGTTCATCATGAATAATTTATTAAATTGATGATACTCTTACTAGCATTTTAACAAATGATTAGTCTAATAATCTTGATATTCAACTCAACCATACATTGATAATAATATAATGGTTAAAGTGCACTTTTGGTCCCATAACTTTTGCTAAGGTCTCAACTAGGTCCCATAATTTTTTTTACACTTTTGGTCTCATATCTTTTGCTCAAGTTGCATATTTGGTCTCAAGTTACACTTTTGGTTTCATATCTTTGGGTCATATTGCAGAATTGGTCTCATATATTTTGGTCAGATTGTAGAATTGGTCTCATATATTTGGATCAGGTGAGACCGACAGTGAAACTTTTTACAAAAATATGAGACCAATTCTGCAACATGACCAAAAGTGATACGGGACCAAATTTGCAACTTTTTGCAAAGATATGAGACCAAAAGTGCAACAAAAAATGTTATGGGACCAAATTGAGACCTGAGCAAAAGTTATGAGACTAAAAGTGCACTTTGACCTAAAATAATTTGAGGGACAAAATTGAAAAGAAAAATATATGCGAGATTAAACTGAGAAAAATTACCAAAATAAGGTTTTAGTCCAACTGAGAAAAAAAAAGAAATCAACCAACAAAAGCATACCATTCCAACAAGGGGAATTGGTATATTTTTCACTTGAAGCATTTGGCCTCCAAAAGAGACTGTCCTTCAAAAGGCTCAAAATCTTCAATCATCTGATTCACACGTTCTTTCTGAGCTTCATCTGAGATATCAACCTTTGTCCATTCATAAAGCTCCATGTCATAGCATTCATCAATCACAAATTGTGGGATTTCTGGCCCACGAAATAGCCACAACCCCTTAACTTTAAATGGTGGTTCTGATCCAATCACAAGCATCTTCCCAAATGCATACTTGCGAGCCAAATCCATGCGCTGAAGAAATCCACTAACCTTGTTCAGTGTCACAAAGGATACAGTATTTTCATCGTTGTATTTGTAATCACAGAACCAAAGAGAGTATCCTTCAGGATCATACATGTCCCAGAATCCTGCAACAGATGTATACAAGAGAAGGATTTAGACAGATAAGCGTATACTAAACTAGAAAGCATACATTATAAATTTGAAATATAACCATAATGGTATGCTTATAATATAACACTAGCTACAAACAGAAACCCAAAAATATAAAAGCCAGAGTTATAATAGGGGAAAATTTTCAAATAGAGACACATAAATTTTGATACCTATTTTGTGAGAACCAATATCTTTCTCTCAGTCAATAAGGAGTGGCACAGTCGGTTAAAAATCGGGCTCTTACCCCACAAGGCATGGTAATCAAAATCAAGATCTTAGATTGTAAGATCGTGTAAGATCGAGATCTTGATAAGTCCACCTTGTCAAATCGCACATAGCCACAAGGGCGAGGGTTCGAATCCTCTGATTAGGAAATGGATCCTCTAGAGTTTCTTTCTCTACATTTTCTTGTGGAGTATGAGAGAGAACCGAAGAGAAAAGAAGAGAGAGAAAGAGACATTTCATATTGTTACAAAAAAAGAATATCTTTCTCTCAAGCCTCGGTATAAATAATAAGCTAATCCTAATACTAAAAGTAAGATACATCATTTCATATTCCTCTCTATTTGAATTCTTTGATCTCTCAGTGATTTGAGCTTTAGAGTCAATTCACAGGGATTCCTCCCTGTGCGATTGTTCTTGCAGGATTCTTCAACCTTCTACTCATTCAACCAAAACGGTTAGGCACTGAATTGAATAACTACATTACATGGTTATTTGTTAGGTCCATATAGTAAACATCACCATGGGCGGTTTCTTATTCCTAAAAGAATTCCTAACAGTAATTTGAGAAGGAGCAGGATTCAAACATGTGAAACAATTATAATACTGTAGAAAGGCCTAACTCGCCCCAAAAGAGCTCTCAAGGGGAGAGGGTTGCCTCAGTATATATAGAGAGCCGGAAGACCTTTTAACTAAGTGATATGAGACTTCAACAAATACCTTTGATTGCAACCTCACGGAAGTTGGTCTTAGTGTTTGAATAGAGTCTTTTCCACTCATCCAATATCATCTTGCTTGGAGGAAGCAGGTCAAGAGGATTCTTGGGTTTGGGCTTGGGGGCCTCCTCCTTGGCCTCTGCTATGGGCTTTTCTGCCTCTTCCTGGGCTTCTTTCTTAGTCTCTTTCTTTGGTTCAACCTTTTCCTTGGCTTTAACAGATTCTTTGAGCTTCTCTATAGATTGACGAGGTGGAAAAGCTTCTATCTGCTCAAGCTTACCGGTTACTTTTTGGAATTTTGGCTGGTTGACCAAGGTCCAAAAGTATCTCTCAACATGAGGAAACTCTGAGGTGAAGTTTTTAGGCGTCAGCCTAATGAAACCAGATAACAAACTGCATGTCATGATGATATCAGCTAGGGTCACTGAATGCCCAACCAGGTAAGTGTTAGAGGAAAGGTGAGTGTTCAAAGCACTCAATGCTCTTTTCAAAGCAGAAATTGCAGCCTCCTCAACCTTCATTCAGAAATATCAGGCCAGAAAGGAATGGTCAAGAGTTCATTAAAATCTCAAAACTTTTCATGTAAAAAAGAAAACTTAATATCCATTAATCATTATCTAGCCATAACATTTCAATAGCCCCTCCCATTACCCTTAATGTGTTAGGACTTAGGTCCCTTAGTAAGGTTTAACAATTGTCAGGGACCAAGTCAATTCAAAATCTTAAATTGTTAAGTGAAGGCCTGTGAATTATGATTAGTTTCATTATAATGTACACTGCCTCACACAAAAGTCCTTGATCTTGAAGTGCGTATGCTAAAAACTTTAAATTAGAGAAAGTAGGTGTGACAAAAATCAAATTCCTGACCACTTGGTTAAGACTTAGGAGATTCTGATACCAAGTGAAGAACCATTTCAACTCAAAAGCTTATGCCAATAACTAACCAAATTTCAAGAATACAGACTTATAGCAATTTCAAAAACAAATAAAAAGAGAAGTTATTGACAGTAACATGTAGCTTACTGGAGGAGGACAATGCGCGAAACCCATTCTTGATTTCATCCAAACAACAACATTGGCATCAATCTCAATTGACGAAAAATCAATCCATTGCTCAATGTGGGCCTGAGTCATCCAGATTTATGACAATTGGTAATATAAGCAGAAAACTAAGTACAATGCATGCAACCTCATTCTTGAGGAGATATCATATATGCAATAAGGAGTAAATTTAGAAAAGCTTACATAATCAATTGGACTGGATCCATACAATGTATTGTCAGCCGTCAAGCGAGTAACTGCAGCAATATATATATAAACAGACACAGTATAGACATAGAACTTTCAACATCAAAAGGAATAATATATGCATATCAAAGGTCAAAACCTCATTTTTGTCCCTGAATTATAAGGTGAATTATGTTTTGATCTCTAAATTATTTTTCGTCCTGATTTGGTCTTCAAATTTTTTCTATTTGTTTCACTGGAAGTTCAAAATGTGATTCGTCAAGTTTCTAGAGTGACAGATAAAATGAACAATTTCTCTTTTATATGTGTCTTAATAAGTGAGTTGCCAAAGAAAAAAAGAAAAATCTCCTTCCTTAATCACAAATTGGAGATAAATTTGTNAAAAAATCTCCATCCTTAATCACAAATTGGAGATAAATTTGTAGTTGATATTTCATTCCAAGAAAAAAAAAATTTATTTCCGTCTCTACCAAGTACCAACTCACTTATTAGGACACGCGTAAGAGAAAAAATGTCCAGATTATAAATGTAGAAAACAGACAGAATCATGATTGTGAGTAAGGTAGAACAAGTAGGAAAAATTGATGACCAAAAAACGGAACGAGAATAAAATAGTTAAGGGACCGAACGAAATTTACCTTACAATTCAGGGACCAAAATGAGGTTTTAATGTATACTTAATCATACTATAGCGTGCAATGGCATTGCTCTCAAAGATTGGACCATCTGGTGTTTCCAAAACAGGAACCTGTGAGGATAAAGTGTTTTCATAAGTTCAAATTAAACTCAGAATTTTCTTAAATACTGACTAACAAATACAAGTAGCATGCCTTGCCAATAGGGTTGAGCTTGAGAAATTCAGGAGTTTTAGTATGATAATCAAAATCTGGGGTCAATTCAACTTTCACTCCTACGTACTCTGCTGCAATAAGTGCCTTGTAACCATTTCTGCTATAGCTTCTCCCTGCATGTAGGATCTACACAGAAGAAAAAAAAACAACCAAAACAAGAAGAAACGGCAGACCTTAATACAAAGGATTGGTGATCAGATTACCAAAATATGTACAGATTAGTTTGCAAAAAAAAAAAAAAAGAAGCTCAAATGATGGGGGATCTTGCTAGGAAATCATTTGTAAAGATTATAGATATTGATATAGATATAAGAAAACTACAAGAAAATGTCAATAATTTCCAACTCTTTTTTATTATTATTGTTTTAAGATATAATAAATATTAGGTAAAAGTACTAATTTCATCCCCAAACTTTACACCAATTGTCAATTCTGTCCCCGATCTTTTTTTGCTATCAATTTTGTTTTAATGTTTCATATTTTAGTCTATTTTATCCAAATATTAACGACAGTCTGGCTAAATGCAATATAAAATTGATAAAAAAAAACTTAAATTCTAACTTATATTGAAAAACAAGATACAATCTGTCGTTAATAAAATTAACCAAAATGTAAATCATTGGGGACAAAATTGACAGCAAAGAAAGATCGTGGACGAAATTGACAGTTGCTGTAAAGTTTGGGGACAAAATTAGTGTTTTTGCCTAAATATTATTTTAAAATTCGTTTATAATTTATTTAAATCGTTGAAATTAAAATTAAAAATGATAATGGATACATTTTCTCTTAGTCCTACTAGCATGCAATTCTCTCAGAGAATTTTCAGAGAAATAAATACAACTCACCAGCGCCATGGTTCACGGAGAAACGCTAGATGTTCTTGATCGATGAAAGATCTGATCACATGAAACAAACACCAAAGAATTAAAAACAAAACTAATTAAGCAAAGAAGAAATTTATAGATACTCATTCGAGTTCAGAAAATCAGTGGAAACAAGAAGAAGATTCAGTTAATCTAGACAGTGTTGTTTCAATACAAAAGAACAAAACTAGCAGCAAAAAAGAAATCTTGAAAGATGAAAAGATAGAAGGATTTGGGAAATAAGAGAGAACTTACAAGGCAATTGGTGATAGAGTGAAGGAGAAAGTAAACGGAGAGAGAGAAAGCAGAGGATAGAAGTGAGGAATGGTTTTCGTAGTCATTTTTTGTAGTGACAGACACTGAAGTGTGTGAGAAAAGTCCAAGACGGAAGGAAGAAAATGTGAGTTATGATATTTGTTGCAATTTTGGTCCTATAACTTTGGCAAATGTCTCAATTTGATCTTATAACTTTTTTTGTTGCAATTTTGGTCTCATAATTTTTGAAAACGTCCCACTGTTGGTCTCAAGCTGATTTCCAACAACTTTCTGCCGTTAAAGATAATCTGACATATTAACTTGAATGATGATGTAGTAAATATAGGTGAAGTGGATTTAACGAGAGATAATGGATGGAAATCAGCTTAGAATCAACGGTGAGACGTTTTCAAAATTTATGGGACTAAAATTGCAACAAAAAAAATTATGGGACCAAATTGAGACCTTTAGTAAAATTATAAGACCAAAATTATAACAAAAAAGTTATAAAACCAAATTAAGATCTTTGCCAAAATTACGAGAGTAGAGTACATTTTAGCCTATCTACTTTTGTTGACGTCATTATCGTGCATGTATATGTGTGTGCAAATCGCTTAGCCTAAGATTGGAGCCCAAAACATGATGGGCATACACTTGTGGGATGGGCCTCCTCACTCTATCTCTTTGCTTTTTTTTTTTTTGGATTTGGGCTCTTTCTATAATTTAACTAGAGAAAAATATTTAATTTTCTTCTCAATTTTTTTATTAACTGTTTTATTAATTTTGTCTTCAATCTTTTTCTATGGTCAATTTCGTCTAAAATATTTTATATTTTAGTTGATTTTATTTTTTGACTAAATTTTTTCAATAAATTAACGATAAGTTACATCTTGTTTTTCAATCTAAGTTAGAATTAGAGTTTTTTTTTCTATCAATTGTACGTTACATATCATTATCTATATAGATTTTCTCGTTAATATTTGGTTAAAATAAGAGTAAATGATAAAATTGACTAAAATGTAAAACATTAGGGATCAAATTGACTGTAAAAAAAATTGGAGACGAAATTGATAGTTAGTGTAAAATTTAGTGACATAATTAGTACTAAAAAAAAGAGGAATGATAATAATAAATTAGAAAAATTAAATCCCCACCATCTATAAGTAACAATTTATATATTTCAGGAAATTTATACTTGATCTTATATACCAAAAAAGAACTCAATACAATTAGATAAATTGAATCAACACTCGATTAATTGATCCACACATTTGGTGGTATATTTTTACTATGTTTGGATGAGATAATTTAAGAAAGAAAAGTAACTTGCTAAACTTTTCAAGTTGACTATTCTTTTTTTTGCCAAAAAAGGAGTTGATTATTGTTTTAAGGGTAATGCTAAGAAGTGCCCTAAGGGCATTTATTAAGGTGCATTAATTACACTCGGATTTCTATTTTAAAAATATAAATTTGCTTTAGAATTTTAAAGAAGCAATAATGCACCTTAAAATTTGTCCTAAAATTTTCAGGTAAAGGGACAAAGAGTTACTATTTATTTAAAATTCTGAGTTAAATTTACATTTTCAAAATAGAAATTTCATTTTCAGAGTGCAATTAAACATACTAAAATTTTAAAACATATTAATTCAATTATTTTTAATTTTTTTTTCTTTTCTTAAATTACTCTATCCAAACACAACATTATTGTAATTTACTGAAAATTAATACATGTCTAATACATGTCTCCTACAACTTTGAATAAGAAAAAGCTAGTTTTAAAAGATAAATTTAATGAAAATTTAATAATATTCTCATTTAAACATTATTATTGTCCAACTCCAAAATTACAAATTGTTTAGTCTAAGGTAAAATTCTAAATAAAAATCTATATAAAAAAAATAACAACCAATTTAGTAAACAATCTATCACAAACAAAAACAAGAATATTTCCTCAATTTTGATACTTTTTTTTTTCTTTTCCTATTTTGAAGTTGTTTGTATCTCAAAATCTGTTTTTACTCGGTTTTCGCTTACTTTCAATTTCAAGATGCCTGATTCACACACACTAACGAGTAACGAGTGCCCTTTTCTTTTAGATTTCAAAATGGAAAAAATATGAAAGAAAAAAAAAAAAATTCAGAGCAAAATCTTATAATTATTATTATGAATTTACAATTTTACCCCCTTCCTCAATTTCGATTGCGGCAGGATGCGTGGATCTGGGAAGGGTATTATGGTCATAAAAATTACTGCACTTAGCCCTCTGAAATCAATATTACTAGCGAAGTTCATTTCAATACTCAATCAAAATCTTCTCTTCTTCCTTCTTTCTCCAGCAAGCGATTCCTCAGGGAAACGAAACCCTATATAGATTTTTCCCTTTTAATTCAATTTCCCTAAATTTTCTGAGCTTTTTCTATAAAAAGATTCAAATTTTCTTTTCCAAAAGAGAATTTATAGAAAATGGCGAGAAGACCCGACGATGAATACGATTATTTGTTCAAGGTAGTCCTAATCGGCGATTCAGGCGTTGGGAAGTCCAATCTTCTTTCCCGATTCACTCGCAACGAGTTTTGCTTGGAATCCAAGTCCACCATTGGCGTTGAATTCGCCACTCGTACTCTTGAGGTTTCTCTATCTTTTTCTCTTTTTTTTTTTTTTCCTATCTTGTTCATATTGGTAGTGATGGCAGTACTATCTGTGGCAGTGTTGGCTGTCTGATCTATGTTTTGAGCCTTTGATAATAAGAGTCGGTGATTTAAGCGGATTGTTTCTGTGTTTGATCTCAATGCCTTTTCGAGTTTTTTTTACTCCGTTTTTTCGGAATTGTATCGTATCGGATCTGGATTTGATTTATTGTGAAATGGGTTTATTCCAGATCTGTTGTTGATTGCAACTGGTGTTTCTTGGATTGGTTAATAACCGATGTGACAGTTCAATTTTGGGGTACTCGTATTTCGGTTTCAATTTTACTTTCAAAAGCGTATTTTTCATTGATATAGTTTTACGTTTTATATCCTTGACGCCTATTACTTCTTTTGAATATCTGAAACGTTTAGTGATACTGATAACTGTCTCTCACTGATAGACTAACTTGTTTCTTGATGCCAGTATTCTTTGATATATAACTCTGTTTTGTTGAAACTCTCTCTTGGGATTTGAATCTTTAATTTAAATCTTGATGTTGAATGTGTAAGACTTCTTTCGCATACTAGTGTGATTTTAAAGATTATTGCATTGGCATTGTCGACCAAATTATACCCATCTCAATCGTACATTGACACCTTAAATTCACTAATTTGATCCATGATCCCTTGTATCTTCGATCCCTTTTGCATTTCTTTATATCTTCATTCTTTCCCTGTATAGTAATTGTCTCAGGGAAATATATCTTTCACTAATTGTCTCAGTGAAAGATAACAATTAACAATTAACATTTCTTTATATCTTCGTTCTTTCCCTCTTCCAAATTTTAAAATATATCTTCCTATAATCTTAATGGATCTCGCTTTAAGTCAGTAAAAGATAACAATTAACAAACTTGTGGGCAGAGTAACGGTTAAGTCATACCTCTTTGATCTGGTAGTTACTAGTTAAGAATCCAGTGGCCTGCAGTTATTTTGTGTCTCCAATTTTCTGAAACTATTTTTGGATTTGAGGAAATTTGGTTTTTATTTTATCTCATGATTGCATTCACCATGTCTTGATAAACGTCTTAGTAATGCATTAGTACATTCATTATGCATACAAATATTGTTGATATGAAGGAAACTGAGACTCAAACAATTCAAGGCTGAAAACAAAAAGAAAGAAAAAAGAATGAAGAAATACAAGAAAGAGAAATTATGGTCATGATTTGAGTAATTCAATTTTTCTGCTGGGCCTAGTTTTTGTTATTTTATTTTGTATGAACATAAACCATCGTAATTTTGCATAACATACATAATATGGATTATCTATTTCAGTTAGAAATATTTTTGGATTTAAACCATTCCTTCATATCATTTAACCTCTTTTCTTACTCAGTAACACCTATTGGCTTGTACTGGATAACTCCTATAGTTTGTACCTAATTACTTGTTTTTTTTTTTTTGAAATTTTTCTATGGCCAATTTACCCGACTGATAGTCATGTAATTACTTCTAATTTCTAAAATATTCTATGCACTGATAATTGAAATGTAAATTGCCATGGATGTCCAGGTTGAGGGAAGAACTATCAAAGCTCAAATATGGGATACTGCTGGACAGGAACGATACAGGGCAATAACTAGTGCCTATTATCGTGGCGCCCTTGGAGCTCTTCTAGTCTACGACGTGACAAAACCAACTACATTTGAAAATGTTAGCCGGTGGCTAAAGGAGCTGAGGGACCATGCAGATGCTAACATTGTGATCATGTTGATTGGAAACAAGACCGATCTGAAGCACCTCCGAGCTGTCGCCACAGAGGATGCGCAGAGTTATGCCGAGAAAGAGGGTCTTTCATTCATTGAGACGTCTGCTCTTGAAGCTACAAACGTTGAGAAGGCATTTCAGACGATTCTTGCAGAGATATACCGCATTATCAGCAAGAAGTCGTTGTCTTCCGGTGAGCCAGCAGCCTCCAGTGTTAAAGAAGGGAAGACTATCACAGTTGGAGGAGCTGAACCAACAAAGAAGGCTTGCTGTACATCTTGAAGCATATCATAATTTGTATTAATTCTTCTTACTCCTTTTCTCAGTTTTTCAGTGTCACCACCCTGTGGGCTTTTATATTGCTTGTTTTGTTTTCATCACCTTTGGGATCCTATATTTTGTTGTGTTATCAGGTTTTGTAATGATTTCTTTGTGGTTGCGTATGGATAGTTATTATATCCCATTTTCTAGTACCTAGTTATCAATTGCTATAAGAATTTATTTGTGGCTGAAATGAAAGAGAGAAATGTGAAACCTTGTTGAAAGGTTATGCAACTGTTTAAATTGCCGTAAGGCTTTTGGCATGACCTCTTGGAGATGGATTCATGGATTATTTTTCTTTGGCCAGATTCTTGGGTACTCACAGATATTGTGGCTCTTTTAGAGCCACGTGATGGTGGAGAATTAAATTTTATAATTTATTATCTTATAAGATTTTAAAAGGAAAAAAAATTGTAAACTTTTTTCTTTATATCATGAGACTTCTTAATTATAAGTTTTAACTATAGTTTCTCTTTGTTATGACTAGTTACAGAAATAATATTAATTCTTTTTTATTTTTATTGATAAATCTTATAATAAAGATTTTTAAAAATTTATATTAAAATCCTTTTATGGAATTATGAGTTCTAAACATAGGATATATAAAGGTTGTCAATAAGTATTTGGAAAACACAATTAAACTTTACTAATTAGATGGTGTAATTTTACGTGTCTTGATATTATGAATGAGCATTTGACATATTAAATTATTAATAACACTAAATTGGGTAAATTCATGCATTTTGGACACTGTATTGTGGCCTATTACTTCTTTCATGGCCATAATAATTAATTACTTGAAAATTGAAATCTCTTGAGCTAACCCAAAGTTCATTGTGGCAAAAAGTTCAAATCACAGGATAAAATAAACATAGAAAACATAAGTGACCTTTCATTTCAATGAGGAGATTTTTATCAAAAAAAAAAAATCAATGAGGAGAATGATCACCCTGATAAATACATGAATGGCTAATGACTCAAACAAGTCAATATATAAGAATTGGGCCAATGTACAAGATCAAGCTTAGTTCAGGCCGAAAGAGGAAACAAAAGAAAAAGGAAAAAGAAGGGAATGCTTGTAAGAAAGTGGAGTAAGGATATAAATATATGACTTAATTCTTGAAAATCTAGTTTACACAATTGAATCATTAAAAGTAATAGAGGCAATACAACTTAATTTCTAAAACCCATTTTTAGAGACTAATTTGGAAAGACAACATGATTTAATTGCATTGGTCTTACGATTTTTAAGGACTAAAAAATGCAAAGTAGATCTTCAAGAATTGAATTGTTAACTTGTGCATCTTTGAAAAACAAAAACGACTAATTTATATGTTTACTCTAAAAAACTGCTTCCCTTTCATTATAAATTTGTGAAGCTTCATTAGTTATACACTAATAATTTTCCCAGGATTGTTTTTACATAGAATATATACTTCAACAGTTACAGAGAAAGATCCATATCATAACAGGGTCAACAGAAGAGTTATATTCATTATCAGTTAACAGAAAGTATATCATACAATTGATATTTATTATTGAATTTAACCACAACAGTTGCTCTTCTGCTGGATTGGTTGTCCCTTCATTTTAACAGTTTCTGTAGAATTGCCACCAGTTGGTTGGCTTCCCATCCTGCAATTATACAAGTTCAAAACATCTACAATCAATACTAATGGTAAAAAAGTACAGAACTAAATAAAATCTACAAAAAGTTATTAAAAAAAAAAAACTTGCAGACTTCAATAAGAGAATGTAGGCATTAAAAATGTCATTGGGAACAAAACATAGCTCATGCTTATGAGTTATGATGGGATTTTTTTTTTTAATTGTAAGCAGATCATTTTTAATTTAAACAAGTTGCAAACAGAAGGTGGAGAAAATAAATGAACCAAACACGTAAACTATAGCTATTGGTTAAGATTTATAAATTTAGCAAGATCCCATAAGGAACAAGGTAAAGAAGTTTACTTCTTTTTAATCTCGGCCGCCATGGTTAAGAAAGCCTGCTCCACATTGATAGAGTCTTTAGCACTCGTCTCAAGGAAGGGGATACCAAGTTCATCAGCAAATGCCTGTGATTTGTAGCCACAAAGAATAAGAAAATCAAACGGGTAATCAATACTTCAATTCTTTTTTTTTTTTCCACAAAATGACTAATACTTTTTTATTGCCCAAGCATCTGCTGCTAATATTTCAGATTGATTAAACATTTGAAGGAAAATAAAATCTTCTCATACCGACTATAAATGCAACTTTGACAAATCCATTTATGTCACGAATTCAGTAACTATGAAGCTTACCCATTTCCAAATACTAACTCTAAGCTTCTAAGTTCCAATCTATATGCAATTCTATTGGACATTACTTCAACTAGGACTCAGATATTGTCAGCTTCAGAAACTGAAACAAAAGTAAGGCATACAAGAGGAAAGTAACTAGCTTTGAGCCTTTGATGCCCCCTTCATAAACTGAAAGCAAAGAAAAACTAAAGCAAATGTTTTGTTCTTCAGGCCTCCATCTTCTATTTTGATTCAAGACTTTAAAATGTTAATTCTTTTTCCTTTTTGCAGCAGCCAAACAACAGTGCTTAAAATACAACTAAAATTTTTTGTTCGACAGGTAACCTCTCAATTCTCAAATTACAAAGAGACATGGAGATTTATGAGTGTGGGTGTGGTTGTTAAGAAGATGAATGGAGAGAAGCAGAATTCAATAAACTACCTAACGCAAACACAAACAAAACAAAATAAAGAGGGTACTTCTAGAGCAGATGAAACATAGAACCAATATTCCAAGATAGATTTGGTCCTAAACGTGAACTTCTTATTGGACAGTAAACAGGTACAAAGAACACGTGTCTAATAGTATACTGGATGTCTCACTCATTAACTTCTTACCAGTGAATTTAAATTTTTCAGAAAAAAAAAATATGGATTGAAGAACCCATTTGCAAAGAAGAATAAGTAAATTGACATTTACCTTTGCTATTTGTGTGTCAACAACCTTGTTATCAACTAGATCGCATTTGTTCCCTACAAGAAGCTTGCATACACTGTCATTAGCATATCTATCAATTTCATTCAACCACTGCTTGACATTGTTGAAGCTGTCCATCTCAGTAACATCATATACAATCTGTTGCAATATCAAAGCACATATATATACAGAAGTTTGGTAAAAGAGTTTATTCCTGCAAAGACGAGGATATATTCCTCACATTTTAACTAACAGAAAATAGTCGCTTACAATTATTCCATGAGCACCTCTATAGTAACTGCTTGTTATTGTCCTGAATCTCTCCTGTCCAGCAGTATCCCACTAAAGAGGCAGTAAATGAAAAGGATAGTATTAAATTCAGTAAAGATGGTGCTTTGACCAGTTTCAGTAATCCAAAAAATGAAAAAAAGATGATCCACAATCAATGGTATGTGTTTAGCAGACAAACTTAGCGGACAAAATGAAGGGGCAGGGGTGGGGCATAAACAGAAAGCTATGCAAGTTAAGCATGCACCACACTTCAATTATGTTTTAACAAGGACAACCTTATGACTAATCTGAATTCTACAACAAATTTGTTTCTGTGACACCATGAGAGAAAGATGACATTTGACAAACCATAGACACAGAATCATCTTGATGTCCCTTCTGTGTATTCCATCAATTGTCAATATCAAAGGAAAAAAAATAAGTGTATGTTAAACATGAAGGGCTACTTCAAATGCTGCATTTTGACAATTGCAACCTAAGTTGTATGGTCTTGCAGCACATATGCTGTAAGTAATGAACAAAAAGGCTCAGACCACTTTCAGATTTTACAAGAAAAGCCACAGCAGACAACTCATACAAATTTCCGTAAGTTTCATTACTTCCTTGAGCGTTATCCTGAATAAGATCCTACACAATATCATAGAGGATATCACCAACAAAAAAAGCATAATATTAGATAATTAAACATATAAGCACTAGTCACTACTCACTAATACATATTCCATTTAAATGGAGAGAATTTGTATTAAACTGTAGGGGGAAGTGCAGTTTCTACTCACAATCTGCAACTTGACTGTTTTTCCTTCAAGCTCCACAGTTCTGATTTTCTGGAAAATCACTTAAATAATTTAGTTTAACCATGAATAGCAGGGAATGTATAAATGTAATATGTAAATAACCAAAAAAAAAAAAGAAGAAAAAACTCAAAAGAGAAAAGAGTGATACTCACGAAATCAACTCCTATGGTGCTTATGTAGCTATCCACGTAAGAGTCATCCTGAGAAATGCAGTAAACACAAATCAAAATATCCAGTCAAGAACATGACTTAAGTTCCACAGTTCTAAGTCTTGGAAACCTATTTATTTTTAAAACTTAAGCTCAACATTTTTTCAAAAAAAAAACAATGAACATGACTTTAATATCTAAAACATATACAACGCATAGCTTCCAAACAAATTCATTTTATTCAAACATTCCAAACAGAGAAATCAAATCCTCGCGTGCCAAACATCAGCAAAAGGTCCAACAAAGTCAACTCACAGCAAATCTGAGAAGCAAGCAAGACTTTCCAACCGAGGAGTCCCCGATCAGCAGAAGCTTGAACAGGTAATCGCTGAAATTAGACCAAAAAGTGAGCAAAAAAACATACGGTAATGTCACATAAACATACAATTTCCTGTGGGAGAGAGTTAGGGAAAATGAAAGAAAAAAAAAAAA
>QANZ01042989.1:108620-125023 GCA_003254925.1 Chamaecrista fasciculata
GTTAAAATTACAAAATAGCTCCAAAGGGTACCAAAGTGTTAATGGAGAATACCACAGGGTACCAAAGTGTCAAGTTTCAAACCACAGGGTACCAAAGTGAAATAGGGTCAAACCACAGGGAACCAAAGTGTAATTTACCCTAATAATTAATTTATGGAAAATTACTAATTTTGTCCCCAAATTTTACACCAGTTGTCAATTTCGTCCCAAAATTTTTGTTGTTGTCAATTTTGTCCTCAATGTTTTATATTTTGATCAATTTTGTCCTTTGACTAACTTCTTTCAATAAATTAACAATAAACTGCATTCTATTTTTCAATCTGAGTCAGGATTTGAATTTTCTTTTCAATCAATTTACATCATATATCATTAGCTACGTTGATTTTGTCGTTAATATTTAGTTAAAATAAGAGCAAATGATACAACTGACAAAAATGTGAAATAATGAGGACAAAATTGACTGTGAGAAAAGATTGGGGATAAAATTGATAGTTAATGTAAAATTTGGAGACTAAATTGGTATTTTGCCTTAATTTATTTTAATTTTATCAATGTCTCTAATTCTTCCAGTTAAATTACATTTATGTCCCTTTCGGCGCTCACGTCAGGAAATATGGCTTGCCAGAATGCCACGTCAGATTTTAGTCCTCATCAGAATTATTTTATTTTCCTCATGTGGTATAATAAATTTATTTTTTTTATGGACGAATATTTAAGGGTGCCATTTTTTAGATAAACGTTTATTATTATTGAGTTTAAACTTTTAAAAGTAGTTTAATTGTTACGTTTTTAGAGAGAATACAATAAAAAGGTGTTCAAAATGTGAATGTATCATTTACCCTCTAAACAATACATATCTGAAAAAATCATCTAAAACTTTTTATATAATTATTATAATAAATTTATATATTTATTTCCAAAAAAATTAGTTGTATTTTTATAAATCTAAAAAAATACAAATAAATTTATTTGAATAATTATATAAAGAAAGGGGTAAATTACACTTTGATACTATGTGGTTTAAAACGTGACATTTTGATACCTTGAGGTATGAATCGTTAACATTTTGGTATCGTGAACAATTTTTCCATTAGATTTAGACAGAATTTCGCGTGTACATCTCACATGTCTCACTGAAACTCGATTTTTTCTAACTTTTGACCAAAATTAAGATTCAATACAATCTGAATTTTCAAAAACATCTCAAATTTCTCTAAACCATTTCTCTTCGTCAAACACCAAACACCAAAACCCTAAACACCTCTCAAACCACCTTTCTTTTTTTGCCAAAAGTTAGAGAAAATCGAGTTTTGTGAGGCACGTGAGATGCACGTACGAAATTTCGTCCAATTCTAATGAAAAAATTGTTTAGGGTACCGAAGTATTAACAGTTCATATCTCAAGGTATCAAAATGTCACGTTTTAAACCACATGGTATTAAAGTGTAATTTATCCTAAACAAAATTTATGATGAAAAAATTATAATAAATAGAGAAATCAAATCCGGTGGTGGTGGTGAATAAATTATTATTAGTCCAATACATTATAAATTTGTTTTGGTTCCTTTGTACGTAAGTAATTTATCTAGTAGAGAAAGACCAACCATATTTTCAGAGATTGCAATCATTTGATGTTCCTTTTCACCCCCTTTTGTCCTTATTGTGGGTGCAATGTTCATATGCCTTTAAAGGACCAACTAGAGAGAATAATTTGAGAGTGAAAACAATTTTTTTCAGGTTAAAATGTTAAAAAAAATATTAACATGAAAAAATTGTATAATTTAGGCCTTTTAACCTTTAAAATTGATAATAAAAAAGTTTTGAGTTTTTTATTTTTTATTTTTTTAGTTTTGCATAAAATATTGTTTTTGTTTTTGTTAATCGCACTTTCTTAAGCTTCAATAAAAAAAAATGTAAATTATTAATAAAGTCAATTTGATGATAAACATTTAAGAACATGTTCTCACATAGGCATTGTGATTTGAACAGGATATATATATTTAGTGTTAAGCTTTAAAAGTCAAACTCAGTAGTCAAAATAATGAATATATCTTCTTAATCATTATGTCAACTTTATTGGTGATGTGTTTAAATTAGATAAAGTACCTATTTTGGCTCCACATATTAACTTTTAATCTTCAAGGATTCCCAAATATATTTTTTTGACAACAGATAAAGGCAAAATTACTAGTTTAAATAAATAATTGCAAATCAGCCTACCCATATAGTTATACAGCTAAGCTTCAAATAGTCATAGGAAGAATCTGAGTATCATTACATACCAAAAGGTAATAATGTTGAAAAGAATTCAAGCTCTCAAGCAGTTGACTTTATATAATCATTTTTTCTTCGTATTAAGATAATAAGACTCATCAATTCTTTTTTATTTCTTTCTTATTTAACGAATAGGATTCACAATTTTTATGTGAGTGCAAAAGTTGAATTTGAAAACTCAATTCTCTAAATCATTATCCTTTTATGAATCATGTTTTTCTCCAATATCATTTCTTTAGAACGTTTGGTTCGGGGTTAGACATTTTGTTAAGGTCTAAATTTCCCAAGTTCAGGAATACTCGGCTTTGGCTCGGATTCTAGGTTCTACGTTAGAGAAAGAACCCATAAAGGTTTGCGATCATTTGGCTTATGGTGCTTCTGAGCATGGATACGCGATTTGGAAGGTGAGGAATGAGGCGATCCGTACGAGGAAACACGTCTCCCCAAATAAGGCTATTCTCATGACTATTACATCTTATCGAAATGTATTTGATAGTTTATCTATTCCTGTTTTTTCTGTTTCGGATTTTGTTAAATTGTTTTTTTTTTGTTGCGTCTTCCAGTCATGGTGGGTTGACCATTGATGCGGACTACTCTAATGTGGGGTCTCATCGATTTGTGTTTCCCACTATGTAAGCTTGGTCGCTCGAGATTTGGGCTTGCATTTTCTTCACTGTTTTTTACTTTAATAAAAAAAAATCACCCTTTTATAAAATATAAAACTGAGTATTTCAGATGTCATAACATGACAACTTAAAAATCAAATTGAAATATTTAAGATATTACTAAATGTGAAAAATAGAAGAAAGATACACGAAAATTGATTGCAGCTCCAACTTTATTAAATATTAAAGTAGATTAAAAGAAAAATAATAACGGTTGTTAAAGAAAACTGTTGGGATTTTTTAAGTGAAGCTTTTATTATGCTATTAATTAACCAAATTTGAAATTGGGAATGTAAATAAAAATTAGGAAGAAAAAAAATACCATAGTAAGAAATGTAAATAATCAAAGCTCAAATAAAAAAAAAAATTAAATGTAAATTAAATAATATAGATACCAAAAATTAGGGAAAATAATCAAAGCTCAAATCCTAACAAATTTATCTAAAATTATGGTGATTAAGATGAAAACTAATATATTTTCCATTTATTAAATTTTCTACAAATTTAATCTTCAAATCATAACCAGTTATATTGCCTAAAATCATGGAAAATTTTATGGAATTTAAACAACTAAAATTAAATAAAATTTCTTCATAATCATGAGAAAATAAAGATCTTTTTCATCCCTTTCGTATGCAAAATATTTTGAAATAAGTCATGAAGTTAGAGTTTAAATTGAGAAAAAATGTTAATCTAGGGATCAAATTTAAAAAAAGTGTTAATCAAGGGTTCAAAACTGAAAAACCAAATTAAGAAAGTGGTATATAATCCATCAAAAAAAAAAAGAAAGCAAGTAGCATATAACAATATGTTATTTTAAGATATCTTTGTAATTGGAAAAAACATGAAATCATGTAACAAACACGGCTGAAAGTTAGAGAATTTAACTTTGGGTTAATATTGCATTTGTTTGATTGTTTGCCTAAGCTGCTGTGCACACAAACTGTTTGATAAAATGCTCAAATGAGCAACAACATGTTTCCTTTTTGTTTTGCCTCAAGGGACTGCAATTTCATACATTGAATATGTTTTTAAACATTCTCTCATGCATTTATTTATATGTTGAATTGCTGCTTAAAGGTCCCAAGTTAGTTTAACTATATTTTGAGCATGATTTAAGCAATTTCTCATGCATATAAGTGTGGATTTGCTGTCCAAAGGTCCCTATCTGATTTAGCTGCTTTTTTTTTTTTTTACTAGTCTTCCATATTGCATTTCTATGAGATTGTGCTGCCCAAAGGTCCCATTTCAGCTCACCAACGTTTTGGACACATCTACAAGTCTCCTTTTATTCATTTTCATGAGTTTTTGCTATCTAATATGTGTCTTCTGTTTTGGACAATATTCTAGACATGCATTCAAGCTTCTTTGCCTTATTTTTCTTTCGATATTCTGTTTTGGCAAGATTCTAGATATGCATTCAAGTTCCTTTTCCATGCTTTTCCATTCTAAGGTGAGTGTACTGTTTTAGTGTGTATGCATGTAGTCTGTTTAGTTATCTAGAATGCATTTAAAATAAGAAGTTTAAAACAGAATCGTGCTTCTCAGGGATGCATTTAAAATAAAATTTTGATGAGTTCGTGTTCCAATCTCCAGGCACTTTTTGACAAGCAAGGACTGTAGCCTTTTATCTCCAGGCACTTTCTATCTCACCATGTATTAGAGATTTTATGCAAAGTATACTGAAGAAAGCAGAGCCAAGTCTCCAGCAGAAAATGGTCATACAGCCAATGCTTGGAATGATTGTAGGGCTGTTTTGGAACTGTAATGGGGCTATTTTGGGATTGTAATGGGATGATTGTAGGGCTGTTTTGGTACTGGAATAATGTTGTAAAGAGTTTGAGCTCTCAAGCACTTACCTTAATTATATAATTATTTTCTTTTCGTATCAAGATATAAGACCCACCAATTCTTTCGTATTACGTGCGTACAAAAGTTGTATTTGAAAGCTTGAACTCTCTAAATCATCAGCTTTTTATAAATTATAAGATAATTGAGTATTTTAGATGTCATCACATAAATAGAAGCAAGATACATTAAAATTATTGAGTACAGCTCCAACTTCTCATAATAGGATGCTTCATGAGTTCATGTAATACACAATAAAACATATAACAAAGGCAAAAGGAACCCAAAAAAGATCTCATATATGTGTCTGCTATGATATGTGAAATAATAGAAGCAGGATACACGAAAATTGATTGCAGCTCCAACTTCTCATAATAGGATAGATCATAGATGCTTCATGTTGTAATACACAACACAACATATAACAAAGGCAAAAGGAACCCAAAAAAGGATCTCTCTATATATATATGTGTCTGCTATAGTGGATGAATGCAGAGAATAAATCAGACATGAAAAATGGGGGAAATTAAGAAGAAAGAATTAATCCTCGGGACAAAAAGGCCTGTTCAAGTCATCAATATGACTAGGAATTGTGAAGTGCCTCAATCTGCCTTCTTGTTTCTTCATATACTTTTCACACAAGAAAGCCTTAGAAAACCTATCTTCCACATCCCTATTCACATCATGCACAAAAACATCAGTTTCTCCTCCACTTTCTCTATTCCTAGCCATCATTCCAGCAGTATATATAGCACTCATCCTCCCTGGTGCTTCCTCATAATACCCAGTTGGTGCATCCACCATTATCAAATCCCATTCTACCTCATAAACTTCACTAGGCAATCCCTTCAATGCAAGTTGGCACATTGAGAATCTAGGGTTTCCCACTGCTGTACACTCTGGCCCTTTCCCAACTTCCATCAAATTATCTGCCTCATTCACCTTGCTATCATAGGTCACATGGTAGGACTCCAGCCCGGGGAACCGGCGACGGATCTGCTCGATCCAAGCCTCATCTTCCTCGAGGAAAACCGTCCGACCATTGTGGTTGAGGGAGCTCCACATAAGGCTGTCATGGCCTAGGCCAAACACTAGGAAATTGCAGGGTGATTTCTTTTCCAAAACTCTAGATGTCACTGAGATCTCCTTTGATGTTTGTTGTGGGGTTATGGTTGAGGTTGAGTAATGGATTAGGGCTTGGGCTAGGGAAGGTGGGATTTTAGTGCAAGTGAGGGAATTATTACAATCTTCTTGTGTGTCACCATGATGATCATGACTTGAAGCCTTGATGATTGAAGATGATGATACCTTTGATGATGATGAAGTTGGAGATATGGCTTGATTTGAGATTGACAAGTTTGATCTTAGCACAAAGATGAGGAAAACTAAGACCAAGAACGCTAGAATTACAACCTTGAAGTTGAAGGTTTGATGGGATTTAGGCCTCATGTTTTCAATATTTAGAGATTCTTCTAAGTAAAATCCTGTATGAAATTGTCAAAAATGCTAAAGATGCCTCTAACTACAAAAAAAAACTGAAAAAAATGAAAGAGGAAGAGGAAACAAGTACCAAAAACTGCAATGGTGGATATGGGTAAGGAGGGACTTTGAAGAGGTGAAGTTATAAGGTTTCAAATTTGGAGATGAAGGAAATGGGAGAGTGATTGGATCTTTTATTCTTGGGCATGAAGGGAAGAAAAAGGCATGCAGAGGATGATAATATTTGATGCTGACAAAGGAGCTACCATAATTTCTAAAGAAGCAAAATAGTTGAGGTTGTTGGATCTGCAAGTTTGGTGGAGTTTCAATTTTTATATGGGCAGGTTTAGTGTTTTCATATAAAGTGCTTATTTGTTGATGTAATTGTGCTTTGGCGTGGCTGACAAAAAATCTAAAATAGACTACATAACAAGTGTTCTGCTTAAGTCAAAATAGTAATCCTCTAACTACCCTCTGATTTCACTTTAAATATATAGGTTCTCTTACTCTATATACCTAATATAGATTATTGTGAAAGTTTTGATCTATTTTCATAAATTAAGCAAGTAATTAAAACATTCGATCTATTTTGGGTGAATGATGAGAAGTATATGCTAAGAAAAGCTTGCCTTTCTTTGGCAATTCTGATTCTGGTGTTGCTTAAGTACAGACATGGATAACCAATATGCTATTGCATTAGTTAAATGTACAATCTACTTTGGCAAAATCTGAAAACGAAGCAATTTATCAAAGTGTGTCAACTCGAAAACTATGAACTATTATATATATGGTGCATAGCCATATATCATTGCCTCTAAAAACTATCCACCTTCCTAAACTACGTCTAAGAATTTCTTACTTAGAACATTGTACAATATCTATAATGGTAGGTGCTAACCATAAATATGTGATGCAAGGAATCCTAAAAAGCATAAATACTAATAAAGATACAAAATACAATACTGATTGTGATTTTATCATGTCTTGACCTTATTATCCAAACAAGCTTTGCGAACAGCCTGTTGCATTTGCCTTTCGTGTTGCTTAATCATTTCTTCAAGATTTCCACCTGGAGGAGCCAGTGGTCCTGAACTGTGGATGTTGTTGGGTGCAAAACCCTATAGTCACATAGAACAGTATCTTATATAACATTGTTACGCACACGTACATACACACTCACAAAGACACAGAGATCAAATATTTATAGATCTAAAAACTTGTAAGTTGTAATTACATTTTTGCAATCGGGGTCACTATTCAAAATTCACATTTGTCCACCAGCCCACTGTTGATGACTCTAAATAAAAATAAAGATGAGTAAGCATATTTTAGTCTTTAAATTTAGGCTTAAGTGCACTTTTGGTCCCATAATTATGACAAAGGTTTCATTTTGGTCCCATAACTTTTTTTGTTGCAATTTTGGTCCCATAACTATGACAAAGGTTTCATTTTGGTCCCATAACTTTTTTTGTTGCAATTTTGGTCCCATAACTATCACAAAGGTTTCATTTTAGTCCCATAACATTTTTTGTTGTAATTTTGGTCTCATAACTTCTCAAAAGGTTCCACCGTTAGTCCCTTGGTGAATTCCATTTATATTTAGCCGTTAAGTATGACGTGACATAGTAACTAGGATCATGATGTGGCAAAATAAGATGAAGTGGACTAAAATAGGAACTATATGCAACATATTAAAACTTATCTATACCCAACCACCATATATACAAAGAGTGGTACTGACAGGGACCAATCTAATGGGGAAGAAGAGACTTCAAGCAGAAGGCACTGACGAAGTCGATGGGATCCTCAGCCAAAGTCGAACGACCAAAGCGGCGGCGACGACAAATCAAGAAGCGGAACGAGGAAGAGGAAGTCCCGTTGGGCTGACGAGGAAGAGGAAGTACCACTTTTTGTATATATTGTGGTTGGGTATAGATAAGTTTTAATATGTTGCATATAGATCCTATTTCAGTCCATTTCATCTTATTTTGCCACATCGTGATCCTAGTCACTATGCCACGTCATACTTAACGGCTAAATATGGATGGAATTCACCAAGGAACTAACGGTGGAACCTTTTGAGAAGTTATGGGACCAAAATTATAACAAAAAAAGTTATGGGACCAAAATGAAACCTTTGTCATAGTTATGGGACCAAAATTGCAACAAAAAAAGTTATGGGACGAAAATGAAACCTTTGTCATAGTTACGGGACCAAAATTGCAACAAAAAAAATTATGCGACCAAAATGAAACTTTTGTCATAGTTATGGGACCAAAAGTGCACTTATGCCTTAAATTTATCTCAAAACCACGACTTAGTCATTGGGTATAAAAAAATATACTTTTTGGTTTCTGATTTTTTTTTTATACAAATGTTAACTACTTAATCCCTGAAACACTATCTGTGGAGATAAAATAATTTATATTTGGAAAAAAGATTAAGTGCCCAAGAATGCATTTCTAATATTCAAGACTAAATGAGAAAACTTATTTTTGGTCCCTGAATTTTTCTCAAAATTAAAATTTTGTCTTTTAAAATTAGAAATACACTTCTTAATCCTTATTTTTAAAAAAAGTTGACTACTTGATTCATGAAACATTATTTGTGGAGACTAAATAATCAATATTTATAATAAAGGTCAAAGTGAACTTTTGATCCCATAACTTTTACTCAGGTTTCAATTTGGTCCCATAACTTTTGTTGTTGCACTTTTAGTCCCATATCTTTACAAAAAGTTGCAGATTTGGTACCATATCTTTTGGTCAAGTTGTAGAATTGGTCTCATATCTTTACAAAAAGCTTCACCACCAGTCTCACTTGATCCAAATATATGAGACCAATATTGCACTTGACCCAAAGATATGAGACCAATTCTGCAACTTGACTAAAACATATAAGACCAATTATGTAACATGAACCAAAGATATGGGACCAAAAATGTAACACAGGACCAAATCTACAACTTAAGCAAAAGATATGGGACCAAAAGTGCAACAAAAAAAGTTATGGGACCAAATTGAAACCTTAGCCAAATTTATAAGACCAAAAGTGCACTTTAGCCTATAGTAAATTAAGACCCTAGAAAATATATTCCGTATATTTTGAGACTAAAACATAATGTTGGAACAAATTTAAAGATTAAAAATCAAGTTCACTCAAGATTAAATCATAATTTTAAGATAAATCTAATAACTAAATAATTAGTTTTCTCAAAGAATGGTAGTATAACTGTATAACCTACTTGCAAAGATATAAACATCATTATATATATTGATATCAGTGAATAAGTTTCTTACTATTGCAGGCCTCCTGAGGAAAGGATGGAAGTCCTTCTTGTGAGAAGACTTAGAAGCATCTAGCAAGGGGTAATTAGATTCTCCTGCAATACCAATATGGCTATGCAGATATCTTGTCACAAATCTATCATCTGGCCACAGCGAGCTCACACTTGAGTCTCCTCCACTCATGTCCAGCCCCGAGCCGCCGCTCCCCGCCACAGAATTAGAAAACCGCGACAAATGCGCGGCGTTGGTGGTGTTCCAGCATGATCTCTGTTTTCTCAACCCAACAGTACATGCGTTTCTCGTCGATCCGATTCCAAACACTTCTTCTTCCTCGTTGAAGTTCATGTTGCGCCTATTATATCCATGTGCACTTATATGCTTGGATTGGCCGGAATGAGAGAAGATTTTGGATGGCTTTGTAGACTTTGTGGGTGCAATACGGCTATCTTTATCAGAACTGTAGCTGATGCGTTTAGAATTTCCCTGTTCTTGTTTCTTCTGGTGACAAATGTTGAAGTTCATGTGTCAGGCATTTACAATTGAAGTTCTCGTGAACATGTGAGATATCAAAGTAGAAGCCTCCATATAGTATGATAATGGAAAACTGCTATAGAAAGAAGACATGTAGTTATTGAAGTCTAATTGTCAAAGAATATTAGCTCAAGTGATATCTTTGGTAAAGATAAGTGTCAGGTCTTTGATGTACCAAAATTCGATCTCACTACTCTTAAAGCTATTAAAGGTTGAGCGGGATTCCCATAACTTATGAATGATATGTGAGAGAGATATTCTTTGGTGCTTAGATCATTGTGTATAGAAGTGCACTCACAAGTTAATGACATAAGAATAGGGGTTCCTCCACATTAGAACTGCATTGTGTTTAATTGGGGATTGTTGATACTTACTCATTTGTAAGTATTGTTTATAAATGATGTCGTAGTTTAATATGACCTGACATGCAAAATAGTGTCAACTGTCAACCCACGATAGTTTGATATCTTAAATGACACTTTAGTCATTTGTAATTGTGATTTAAGAAAAAAAAGAAAAAAAATATGAAATAACCCATACATGGTGTCATCCTTTCATATTTTAAATCACACTCTTGTCATTAGATATTAGTATCATTTTGAAATCTAAGATACCAAAATTAAAACATCTGCCTTGTAACGATATGAATTGAGGTACCTCTGTCGGCAACTCAGCCTTAGCATCAGGTGCTGTGGCAGCTTTAGATTTTCTAGGACCCTTAACTACTTGTTCATGTCCTTTTTTACTCGCAGCTCTTCCCCTGTTGCAAAACATTCAAATGTGTAGCGTAAGTAACAGACATTCACAAAGAAGATAGAATAAAGAAGTATCTGAACTGGGATGTCTTTCCTTTTAATTTTTTAGAAAAATTGACCATGTTTATCAAGAGATGGAATACCTTCTACTTTCCTCTTCTCGAAGCTTCACATTAAACTCCTTACTCGGCGGGTATTTTGGCAGTGCTGATGGATCACAAGGATACGGCCTTGTTCTGAAGAACTGCACAAGAAAACTGTCAGTGACTAAGCAAGCGAAATAAATGATACGATGTGATAAATATAACCAAATTTTTAACATTCATTTAGTTATCTCGATCAAGTTGATTCATTTGTAGCTACCTCACTATGAAGTGCTGAAAAAGCGGTTCCTCGATCATCAGGTTCTATAGCAAGAAGGACATCCAAAAGGTTCAATGCAGATTTTGGAAAATCCTTGAAAACATCAGCAACCATACGCTTATAAGGTTGCTGGGGTTTGAAAATGGTCGCATGTGGTAGCTTTGACTTCTTCCAGTATCTCTCAGAGGGCGATCCACAAAGTTTGAAGATTTTATGGAGTTGCTCCACCTATATGATCATAGATTGCAATATCTTATTACTTAAATGAGTCATCATAAAGAACCTCTGCAACTTAACAATATATGCATTATATAAAGAAGTCTAGATCCTAAAGTTCTATGTAATTCAAAGAGAGGTGGGAATAAAACAAATTATTTCACTGAAGTAAAATCATGTGTTTCACTCTAACTTTAAATTTTGATTAATGTCAAATATATCAATAATTTTAAAATTAAAAAAAATAATTTGAAATTTAATAAAATTAAAAAATTTTGATTAGTTTTCATATTTCAAGAGATTTGTTTTTACAATGACTAAAGTTCATAATAATTGTGTATTCTTTTAACCTATACAAAATTATTTTGTTTCAATTTCATTTTAAGCTTTTTTGTCTTAATTTTGTAATATAAATATATATAAATATATATTAAAAAATTTAATGTTCTTACAATTACTAATTACATTTAAATTAATAATAAAATTGACTAGATTTGTAAAACGTAATTAAATGGTTATTTGAGAATGTAAAGATTAATTCAGTCATCGAATTCTTCATCTGGCAACAGTAATGCACAATTTTATCTCTTTTTTTCTTTAAGAAAAAGGCAAAAGCACTTATTTCGTTCCCAAAATTTACACATGTTGTCAATTTTTTCTCTAATTTTTTTTTTCTGTCAATTTCGTTCTCAATCTTTCACATTTTGGTCAATTTTATCTTTTGCTCTTACTTTAACCCAATATTAACATAGAATCTATGTGGCAAACAATATATAATATAAAATTGATAGAAAATGAAACTCAAATCCTAAGTCAAATTGAAAAGTAGAATGCAGTCTGTCGTTATTTTATTAAAAGAAGTTAGTCAAATGATAAAATTGACGAAAATGTGAAAGATTGTGGTCGAAATTGACAGTAAAAAAAGACTGAAGATGAAATTGATAGTTTGTGTAAAATTTGGAGACGAAATTAGTACTTTTGCCTTAAAAAAAAAAATTGATAATAAGGCTACTCCATCCATGATCGAGTATACTTATAATGCAAAGATGAAAGTAAAGAAGGTTGACAGCTAACCCAAAAAGTAGAACAAAGCAATAATTGGGGACGAGACAGAGAGAAAATAAAAAAAACACCAAAATACCTCAGTGCGTCCAGGCATAATGGGCTTCCCAGCAAACAACTCTGCAAGAATGCAACCAGTACTCCACAAGTCAATAGCAACTCCATAATCTGTAGCCCCAAGTAAAAGTTCAGGTGATCGGTACCACAAGGTTACCACACGGCTCGTCAATGCTTGTCCCTTACATGGTTCATACACTGTTGCTAGCCCAAAGTCTCCAATCTTCAGGTTCCCGTTATGGTCAACAAGAAGATTCGACCCCTTTATGTCTCTGTGCAGCACCCCGTGTCTGTGGCAGTGGTCCAGACCCCTAAGCAGCTGTTGCATGTAGCATTTTATCTGCAGTGCCACACAGATACAACAAACACATGATGAGCCTCTTGTAAAATCATAACAAATAGGGTAAAATGATGATTTGATGCCTGAAAAATGTTATATATCTCAATTTAGTTCTTGAAAGATGCACTTAGAATTTGATAATGATTTTGATGTAGTTCTAAATTTTGCCCATATCGCACTTGAAGAGTGATGTCAAAGAATCATAATTGTTCGTTAAGTTTAAATTAATATTTTGATAAATGAACTAAATTGATTATAATTATGTTTTTAATTGACCAAATGTTATAATTTTATTTTTTTCAAGGACTAAATTGAGATATCTACTTTTTTAGGTACCAAATCATTAATTTACTCTAAAAAATGAGTAGAGAGATGCCACTGAATCAGGAAGGGATATTAAAATAGGTGTGACATGTCACATGGGAAGTTGGGAACATGAAAATATAATTGAAACTAGTATTCATGAACCCTATCAAATGCTTTTTTAGGCTCAAATATGCAGTGAAAATAGAGATAGATTGATCCCAAAAGTCAGAAAGGGAAAAGGTAAAGATGACAAAAACGACAGAAAAAGACATTAGAGAGTGCTCTAGGGGTAATGGGATCTCATTTTAATCCCACTTTCATATCTAACAAATCTACAACACTTGCGTTCATTAAGGAATCAACGTGGGGATATGGCCTACTGATGGACTTACAAGTCATATTTGACAAAGGACAACACTGCAAGGGACATGATCGCCTCTAAGAAAACTAGTGAAACAAGATTCTCTTCATTTCTTGAGAAATATTGACTACTAACATGAGCTCCTAATAATAGAAGAATTTGAACCCATGTAGTATGAATGATTGCAAGGTACTTCTATTTTTCTCTTATTATAATTTTGTCTCTTTTTTGAGTTAATTGTGTCCAAGTCGTGTTTAGGTAGCAATAGCATGTGTTGAATCAAACTCCTTGATTCAAAACATAAATAAACATATAAACAGTTTTGGTGATAATGCAGGAATCCAATGCCAACACATCAAAAGTAAACAAGTCCCTGTTTTATATTTGAACTAGAAGACAAATTGTGTGGACACTGCACACATTATAAGAAGCTGAAATCAAGTACCTGCGCTTCAGAAAACTTGAAGCCGTGTAATCCTGCAAGTCCCGTGAGATCATGTTCCATGTATTCAAAAACAAGATACATGCTGCCAGAAACCCTCGAAGTTATCATGCCTTCCAGCTTCATGACATTTGGATGATCAAGCCTTCGTAGTATAATTATTTCTCTAGCCATAAAACGAACACTTTCTGGATCCTTATTTGTAAACCGAACCTTCTTAAGTGCAACAATTTTATTTGTTTCCAGATCACGAGCTTTGTAAACACTGCTGTATGTTCCTTGCCCAATCTGCAGTGCAACACAAAATTTGATTTTCCCAATTGGAAAGGAAAATTTCAGTGTCCAAAAGAATATGGGCAACTTTTTTCCTATTGCCTATCTCTGCACACATAAAGTACTACTACTACAACTACTACGGTACAACACATTGTAAAATTGGATCTTCTGTAATTGATTCTTTGAATTTTTTTGTTATTAGTTTTTTTTTGCCTTCTTGTACATGAAACAAGCTAATGAAATTAAGTAAAACAATAAATTTTAATCTCATCTCTCTTTAGATCATAGAGAAATTCAGAGGATGAGAGGATCCATTGTTCAACAACATATGGATTCAAATTGGATCCTCCCCTCCTCTGAATTTCTTAGTAATTGTTACTTTTTTGTCTTTCTATACATGAGACAAACTGCATAAGTGAAACTATACATGTTAATTAATCCCATGTCTCTCCAGATAAATTCAGATTATCCAAATTAAGAGTATCCGGACAGTGAATGAATCAATTTACCTTCTCCAACTTCTCAAACGAATCTGCTCTACGTGGAATCCAACCACTAATGGCTTCACCTGCAACAGCAGTGAGCCAAGAAGGCCAACCAGCAAGAACTTGAGCTCCTCTTTCTCCTCTATTTATGCTACCTATCCTAGTGATCCTTGGTTGTGCTTGTTCTTCATTCCTATTTCCATTGTTCCCAGATGTTCCCGTCGTTTCTCTTTTATTCTCTCTCTCATCGGACAAAATCAACCTTGTAGTAGCATCGTTTTCACTACCATCTACCTCCATTTGTATTCTCTGTTCCCTCCTGGAATTACACACTGAGGATTTCTTTGCCTTTCTAACACGGTTCTCCGATTCATCATCAGGTGAACTTGTTGCTCCTTTTGAACATATACAACCCATAATAACCCCAATTTAATTATACCTAAACTCCCTATGATGTTCTTCACTGTCAACCTAATTTCTCTGTAATTCAGGGAAACGAGAGATAGCCCAAATCCCCAAATCAAAGAAAATACTAAACCAGCTTATTCTGAGAAATTCACATGGCACCGAATCACAATATTTTCATCAGGAACAATCCAGTGAGGTAACCAAAGAAAAGTTTAAATCGAAATTAACAAGATCATCAACAACAGCCAATCCGGAGAAATTTAGGTCTCGAATCAAACGAATTTATTTGGATTAACAACAACGGATAAGAAAACCCCAAATCAAAACCTCCAATACCAAATCTCAAACTCACGAAAACCTAGACTGAGAGTGAAAAAAACAAGAAAAAAAAAATCAAACGATGAACCAAAACTCGCAATAGTGGCGAAAGGAGAGTCATAAAACGCTGAGAGTGTACGTGGTCTCCGATATTTTCTGCTACGAAAGCGTCAAAACCCGAAAGCGACGAAGTGGGTACACAAGTGAGAGCAAGACAAGTGGATTGATTGCCCTCAAAAACAAAAACAAAATTGGAATTCCGAAGGCTTTTTTTCTGGATATAGACAGTGATTGAATGTAACGAAAAATTGTATAACGAGAGATAGAGAGAGATTTTCGGATCTGAGTGAACTTACGAAGTCGGAGAGAACCCGCGAATTTCTGGGTGAAGAAACCGTTCTGAAAACAGAGGAACAAAGAGCGAAGCAGAGTAGGCGGGAAATGCTTGTGCTTACTTAGCTTTGCGATTTCGGAATTTTTTTATATCATTATCAGAAAAATTAATTATTTGACTTTAGAATTTTGTACAAATGTCAAATTTTGAAATATTATTATCTTATATTATATGGCTCAACCCCTTTCTGGTCGTCTACATTTTAAAACTATAGTACAAAATTAATAATAAGAGGAAAATTATTATTTGATCCCTTCTTTTTTACTGTATTAACGATTTAGTCCCTCATTTATTTTACATATATATTTGCTTGCCTTTAGGGCACGCAAAGCCTCTAGTAATTATTAATCGTTTAACTTTTACATTAAGTTTGAAAATAAAATATATAGATTTATGGACTATTAGAGATTGGAAATATAAAATTAATTAAATTTGATAACTTGCATCACCTAATTGTAGTAAGAAAAATCTCTCAACAAAAATAGTTATATTTAAAAAGTCTCAAATCCAAAATGTTGTTTAAGTCATATTAAATTA
>QANZ01043003.1:14757-40306 GCA_003254925.1 Chamaecrista fasciculata
TCGACGAAGATTGAGAGAGCATTTTAACATAGTCCTCCGTCAAATTCACTAAATACATCCACAATATTAATATTTGTTGCAGTATGGTCCCATTTCACTCCACTTTGCCACTTCAATATCCCAGTCATCATGCCACATCAGCATTAACGGAAAAAATTTAACGGAAATAACGATAGGACTAACGGTGAGAATTTTTCAAACTTATAGGACCAAATCTGAGACGAAAAAACTTATAGGACTGATCTGGGAACTCATGCAAACTTATAGGACCAATATTGCACTTTGGCCAAAAATAAAAAATAAAAAATAAAATGGGCAATAAATAGGCGCCACGATAGTGAAATTGAATCACGATTCACGCGCTATTTCCATTCTCCTGGTAGTTTTTTCGCTCTTCTGATAAAGCTGATCATCGAGGGAGATTCAAAATGTTTGAATCTACAAACAAAGAGATGAAGAAATAGTCGACGTCGTGCTTTCTAGTTTATACAAAAGCAGAGTGTCGTACGGTACACGCCACAATGCTTATATAGTCCGCCTTCCTCATTTCCTGCTTCTCATCGCGGTGCATACTTCTTGCATTTTCCAAGATTTCCTATCCGAGATACACAGTCAACAGAGTAATCCTCTATCTTCTTTACTATATCCATTTTCTTTCCGCTTTCGTGATAATCGATTCGCCTTCCTGAACAAATTTAGTGAAAAATCTTGCCTCTAGGTCTCCGTTGAATCATACTAGTTCGTCAACTGGTTTTAATGTGTATATATACTATATGTTTGTGTACATTGTTTGAGATAGTTTGGTTAAATTTTGGGTGGCTTGAACCGATTAATGCGCATCCTACAGAGGATTCCTTTCCATATACGATTTATTTCTAACAAATGCTATATTGTCTCAACCGAATGTATAGGAATTTGAAAGGAATGGCTAAAATCCCCATCCTACTGTTGGGGCTTTGGCTGCTGGGTAGCTGGGCAGTGGTGTCAGAAGCAAAATACATAAAGTTGAAAGGGAGGGAAGAAGAGTCAACAGATCCAAAATACATGAAGTACAAAGACCCAAAACAGCCGATTGAAGCTCGTGTGGAGGATCTTGTGAGCCGAATGACCCTTGAGGAGAAGGTTGGTCAAATGTTGCAGACTGAGCGCAAGGTTGCGACTCCTCAATCGGTCAACAAGTATTTCATTGGTGAATACCACGCGATTCCCTAACAGACATATATATGTGCAAATAGTATTGTGCAACAATAATGAATAATGTTTTGTTTTCTTTGATTCTGTGTAGGGAGTCTAATGAGTGGGGGAGGGAGTATTCCTGTCCCACAGGCTTCTGCGGAAACTTGGATTCACATGGTGAACAGTTTCCAAAAGGGTGCTTTATCAACTCGGCTTGGTATACCGATGATTTATGGAATTGATGCTGTTCATGGCCATAACATTGTTTACAAGGCAACCATCTTTCCCCACAACATTGGACTCGGAGCTACCAGGCAATATACCTTAATATAATAATATTAGTAATCTTCCTTCATTGGTGCTTCTGAAAATTTTATTAATCCTCTTTCAAAGGGGAAAATATTGTATATCTAATGTTATAAAATTGAAAAGCAACGCAAATTCACAAGCAGAGCCTTGTTTAAAAACTCATATTTGTTATTATCAGTGAGTTATTAACATGAAATTAACAACTACCCAGATGCTTGCAAGGAACTTTCTGTTCTCCAAACACTGGATTCCTTTTATAGAGCATATAAATAAATAATGCTACAATTAATGTATTTTGATGGTTTAGGGACCCAGAACTTGTGAAGCGAATTGGAGTTGCCACTGCCCTTGAAGTTCGAGCTACTGGGATTCAATATGCTTTTGCTCCCTGTATAGCAGTAAGTGACAAAAATGAAGGTCTTGTCCTCAAAAGTTATACATAATGATTAATGAGTTTTCATATGTGACTTTTACTGAATACAGGTCTGTAGAGATCCAAGATGGGGTCGGTGTTATGAGAGCTACAGTGAAGATCCTAAAATAGTAGAAGAGATGACTGAAATTATATTAGGACTGCAGGGGGATATTCCTAATAACTCACCCAAGGGTGTTCCTTATGTTGCTGGAAAGTAAGAATTCTTAGAATGAGGCGTCTAACTTTAATTTGAATAATAGTTTTTCCCTGCATTTACTAGTGATCAGTAGTTTTTAAATGAGAGATTTGAAATGATTGTTTATTTTGGGCTACAAAGTACTGTAAATCTGTTCTTTTTCATGTCAAATCGTGGAGCTGCGTTTGGGTCAGTTAGTATTTAGTTTTCTAAATATGATTGTCTTTATTTGCACAGTAACAAGGTTTTAGCTTGCGCGAAGCACTTTGTGGGTGATGGTGGAACATCTTTTGGAATTGACGAGGGAAACACAATCATAAATAGAGATGAATTGATGAGAATTCACATGCCAGCCTACCCTATCTCCATTAGTAAGGGCGTGGGAACAGTCATGATCTCATACTCAAGTTGGAATGGGGTAAAAATGCACACTAATCGCGAACTCATTACTGGCTACCTTAAGGGTACCCTCGGCTTCAAGGTATAATTTATTTTATCATCAATTTTAGCACTTAATTTCCCCTTGAATACCTACATCAAGATACCATACCATCAAAACCTTGAATACCTACATCAAGATAATGGAGAATAATCTTATTTCCCCATATTTGTGGCTAATATTAGGGTATTGTTATCTCGGACTTTGAGGGTCTAGATAGGATCACCTACCCATTTCGCAAAAATTACACTCATTCTGTTGAAGCCGGAGTTAACGCTGGTATTGACATGGTAGGTTACGTGTTACTCATGATAATCCATTATGCCTTTATAAATTTCATCGATTGATTAAGCATTTTGTACTAATGCAAAATTTTCTTGTAATGTAGTTCATGGTCCCACTTAACTATACGATATTCATAGATGATGTGATCAGACTGGTGAAAAACAAAAGAATTCCTATGACTCGAATTGACGATGCAGTGAGAAGAATATTGTGGGTTAAGTTCATGATGGGTCTTTTTGAGAATCCTTTGGCTGATTATAGCTTTGTCAAATATTTGGGAAATCAGGTTAGATAATTTTCTTTTTCTTTTTCTTTTTTTCTCTTTTTATTTTCATATACTCCAAAGGTCTCACAATTACATGGAAGGATCACCTTGTCTCTTCTATATCGTCATAACCTGAACAGGAGCATAGAGAATTAGCAAGGGAGGCTGTAAGGAAATCATTGGTCCTACTAAAAAACAGTGAATCTCTGCTTCCTCTTCCCAAAAGAGCCTCAAAAATACTTGTAGCCGGAAGCCATGCTAATAATCTTGGATATCAATGTGGTGGGTGGACCATTGAGTGGCTAGGAGTCAATGGCAACGATCTTCTTAAAGGTGAAATTGACTTTATACTTTCAAACATGTTTCTTTCATTTCAATACAATTCTGTTTACTAACTTGACGAAGTGAATATCAATCAGGAACCACCATTCTCACCGCTATCAAGAACACAGTTGATCCGGAAACTGAAGTGATATACAAAGAGAATCCTGATATAGAGTATCTCAAGTCAAATTCCAATGAATTCTCCTATGCCATAGTTGTAGTAGGAGAGCATCCTTATGCTGAATGGCATGGAGATAATTTGAACTTGACAATCCCCTACCCTGGCCCAGAGACCATCACAAATGTTTGTGGAGTTATAAAATGTGTGGTTGTTGTCATCTCTGGTCGTCCTGTAGTTATTGAACCATACATTGCTTCAATAGATGCTCTTGTAGCAGCTTGGCTTCCAGGAAGTGAAGGCCAAGGTGTGGCCGATGTCTTATTTGGTGACTCTGGTTTCACAGGAAAGCTTCCACGAACTTGGTTTAGAAATGTTCGTCAATTGCCTATGAATGTTGGAGATCCTCACTATGATCCCTTATTCCCTTTTGGCTTTGGTCTTTCTACCTATCCTACTAATATGAAGGCCACTTATTCCGCATAGTTGGTGATTATTTAGCATCCATTTCATTTATCGTTTCAGATGAATGGACAACAACAGCTTACACTTAGAGTGTAAAGTGTACAAATCTCAACCATTTATGAATATATACCAACATTTCAAAACCATCTCTTACAAGGTGAAGACCGATGCCTAGCTCCAAAACCTCAAGCAAAAGTATCTGTGGACGTTGACCTATACATCTCAATATTAGCAATAAAATACGTCAAAGGATGCCTTGTCATATTTTCTTTTATATCTCTAGTCAATTGTATTACTTCTCTTATTTGTTCCATCATTCATTTCGATACTTCTGATATATAAGGATGCTATTGCTAATGTTGTGATATTATGTATATCTGGGGAAAGAATACTTCTGATATATAAGGATGCTAATGTTGTAATAGTAAAGAAATTAAATTGTTCATTCAATTCTTATAGTTTCACTTATTTTTTTAATTTGATTCTTGCGATTTAAGAATATGTAATTTGATTTTTTTTTCTTTATAATTTCAGAAATTAATCTATACTGTAGTCTGTAGAGACCACGAAATAATTTAATAAAAAATAAAGTCTAATGAGGAAAAAAATGGAAGAAATGATAATGTTGAGGAAAGACAGAAAGAAAGAAAATGAAGAGAGATGACAATATGAATTTCAATTTTCAAATGTTGTTAGTATTTTTTTGGGTATTCTAGTGTAAGTACTCAAGATTAAGTATTAAGGAGATGATAGTAAATGAGTGAAAATTGCAATACTAAAAATGCAGAATAGTATTAGACAAAGACGCTCAGTCATAATACACTATCACACTTACAATTCTTCACTAATGGATCTCACTATAATTAACCTATATGATAATTCTTTTGCCACACTGAAGATTTCCTCTCATATAATATGCAGTGACGCCCCATTTGCTCTAAATTTCATTAATTTTAAAGTAAAAATGTAGCAAGAAGGTAAACAAAGCATGAATAGTTTAGAGCAAAGAAAGAAAGGTTATATAAGGTGGTGATAGAGAAAGTTGATGAAATGTTGCATATGGGGCTTCTGCAAACGAGCCAATAGAAACAAAGAGTGATCTTGTTCCCCAAGCGGGGTGGGCATGATGAAAGATCCAGCTGGACCAGTATACACAGCCTTTCCCCATCCAAAATCAGCTTCATTGACTGCCATACTCAGATTTGGATTACCAACAAACGTAGCCTCCAAGCTTCCTTCTCGCTGAAACCTTATCCTCAGCGACTCCACATTCTCTTCCCTCTCTATCAAATCAAGCTCCGACCTCAAGTATTCATCTCTCAACACTTGAATACTTTCTCTTATCTTCTCAGCCCCATACCTCACTGTGTTCCTTACAATGTCGACGCAGAGGGAGCCGCAAGAGAAGGTAGTGAGCTGAAGAAGGAGTAAGGGAATGTGGTGAATGGGTTTGGTGTAATCAGGGTTGGGAACAAGCTCTTGGATGTTGTGTTTGGGACTGAAATCGTGGTAATCATGGATTGATTTGGAAGATTGGGCATGGAGGAGAGTGACGCCCATTGAATTGCAATCTAGTTCCAAACGGCCACGGTGGATCCAACGCAATCGGCCGGCCACTGGGTAGAAAGGGACCAAGATTTTGGCAAGCGAGTTTTTGAGTGTGTCAAGAGGACATTGGTGTGGGTGTGGGTGTGGGTGTGGCCGCTTATAAACGTAGATGGCGGGAACATGAGTCCAATCGTTGATTTGGTCACTCCCCGATAACCACAAACAACAAGTTGGAGTTGCCTCACTTGGGATCACTGTGTGAGAGGATGTGATCGTCACCACCATTTTCACTTCAATTCTTTCAATGATGATGAGAAGAACCAGAAATCAGTCAACTCTTGAATCAACAATTGATTACTTAGTACCTTATGAAGATGGAGGGTTAGTTTTGAAGGGTGTACTTGATTGATGAATAATGCTATTTAAAAGGGGAAACTACTTGTTACAAATATATTATATATACACAGTCACTACAATAGCATTCATCAGACCATTCTTGCAGGATTCACGAGTAGCAAAGATAGAGATTAAAGATAATCTGCCGCTCACCTGTATGCGTCCTTTCCGTCCAATTGTGTTGCTGGCGTCTTCTGATATCTTTGTATATCAAGTGCAATAGGCCTATGCTTCGATCTCTTTCTTTACGGATGCTGGTTTCCCTGTTGTTTCGGTTGCCCGCATACATGACCTTGGTATTTGGGGGTCTTTACGGATGGAGAGGTTGCAACTTGTAAGGAAAGCACTAAGGCTATGTTTGGGAGTTTTAGTGAAGTTGGAAAAGAGAGGACATTAATGGACACTAATAGGGTGGAGAGGAGAGGATATTAATGGACTAAGTAGATATGTTGTTTGGGAGTTTTTAATGAGAAAAGGAATGGACACTTGTTAATCTTGTTTGGAAGTTATTAGTAATGGAATGTAATGGAGTGGACACATGTTATTTTTGGTTAGTATAAGGATATAATTGTCATTAAAAAATTATAAAACTGTCAACTCCTTCCTTGGCACCCCAATTTGGGGTGCCAACAAAAATTGAATTTTGGGGTGCCAAATGTCCCTCCTTATCCACTCCACTCCCCCCTAAAAAAACTGTCAAACATAACTTTTTATACCTTTTGTCCCTTCCTGTCCTCTCCATTCCCCCCTTGACACCCCATCCAAACATACCCTAAGGAGTAGATAAGGACAAATAATGAGTAAAATAACTTTCCGGTCCCTAATTTATGCACTCGCTGACAGATAGGTCCCTAAATTTTATGCATTGCACTAGCCGGTCCCCGAAATTAGCAAACGCCTAACTAATTGGTCCCTCCGTCATATTGTCGTTACAAAAAAGCTGACGTGGCCATAACGGACACTGATGTGTCCCGTTATGCGCTGACGTGTCCCGTTATGGCCACGTCAGCACCCGTTATGTTTTTTTTTTTTAAAAAAAAAAGAACTGTCACGTCATAAAATAGTGACACGTCAGCACCCGTTATATTCTCAATTCCCCCTCTTTTTCATCATTTTCATTCATTTTAGTCCCAAATCCTCAAAATAAAATTATAAAGTGTTCCAAAATTTTTCCAAACATTCTAATTTAGTCCTTAAAAATATTTAAAACCCTAAACTCTAAAACCCCAAACCCTAAAACCCCAAAATCTAAAACTTCAAACCCTAAACTCTAAAAAAAAGTCTGAGTTGAACAATTAGGCCCTTGACCCATCTTTATTTATATTATTCTCAATTCCCCCTCTTTTTTCTCATCTTCATTCATTTTAGTCCCAAATTTCAAAATAAAATTGTAAAGTGTCCCAAAACTCTTCCAAACATTTCAATTTAGTCCTTAAAAAATATTAAAACCCTAAACCTTAAACTCTAAAACTTTTTTTAATCTTCATCTTCATTCAATTTAGAATGGGATGTGGTGTTTGTGGTGGTGGACGTGGGTGTCGGTGGCTTCCTCTTGTTCTGCTCGATTAAATTTGAATTTGGTGATGGTTGGGTAATTTGAATTGGTGGTTTGGGTGAGTGGGTTCAATGGTTAGGGTGGGTATGGCTAAGTGGCTAGGGTGTGTAGGTTGGGTCAATGTGAGTTTGGGCTAGGTTGGTGAAGGTTAAGTGGCTGGATCAATTAAGGGACCGCAAAGTACACTGGCCAAAACGCAGGGACCGGAAAATACACTACAACAATGCTGATGTGTCTCTATTTATCTATGTGGCACAATTTTTTTTTCAACATAACGGGATCTGACGTGGCGATAACGGGACACGTCAGCACATAACGGGACACATCAGCGTCCGTTATGGCCACGTCAGCATCTTTGTAACGCCAATATGACGGAGGGACCAATTAGTTAGGCGTTTGCAAAATTCGGGGACCGGCTAGTACAATGGGTAAAATTCAAAGACATATCTGTCAGCGAGTGCATAAATCAGGGACCGGAAAGTTATTTTACTCGACAAATAATTATCTTCTCATTTGTCAAACCAGCAACTTTTGGGACCAAAGTAGTATTGTTAAAGACCCCCAAATACCAAGGTCACTGCCATTTCGCCACTGGTTGGTGGTAGATGACAGAAAGACCAACAAGTTTAGAGAAATGGGGAAGAAGACAAATTAAGAAATGCTGCGTTTGAGTGTTTCGAAGTGGAAAAAGAAAGTAGAAAAAACGACCTTGTTTCAAAGGCTTTGGAGACACGTGAAAAGCTAAGACGTACTATTGGCTAATGCAATAAGCCTCAATTACATAGGATCTTCTTCCGGTTTTTAGTTGATTGTTTCTCTTGTACACAATCCTCAAGTACACGTATTAGTCTATATATATGTAGTTTATGCTTGTATATTTAGTTCAAGAGTTGACTGATTGTTTCTCTTGTACACAATCTTCCGGTTTTTAGATGTAGTTTATGCTTGTATATTAGAGCCGTATGTCTATATATATGTATTTGCGCCCAAGTTAATTGGGTTGGAAACCAACCATGCTTAGCATCATTTGGTATATTTATACATCATATATATATATATGTTTCATTTTCATGACCAATTTAAATGATCCTGCAAATAGAAAGTGAAGGGCTCTCTAGTCAAATGATTAATGGTGGATGAAAGTGAATAGTATAGTGGTATCAGCATTAAGTGGTGGGTCTGAGAAGGAACCAATAACAACATGACATAATACACACACCACTTCTCGTGGCCTTGCTATGGTGTGTGCCACTTTGAGACACACAATCAACTATTCTTATCCTTTTATCAATTCCTAATTTCCTATATTAGTTGATTGAAAGTTACAAGGCGATATTCGAAACTCAAACACCAAAACAATCCTCTTTTAAAATCATAGAGAAATAAAATTGGTCAAATTATAAAGAAGTAAAAATAAATAAAAGGCCGAACACTTCAATTAGTTCCTAAAATTTGTGGGTAGTTGCAATTTGGTCCATTTTTTTTTTCTTTTTAAGTCTCAAGTTGACATGCGTACTCTGTAATTTTTTCTTTTTTCAGATCGCATGAAATTACTGTGCGTATTTGAATTACTTTGCTAGTTTGCCGCATGGCATTATGGACATGAAGAGTTACACACACTAATATTATACTATTTAACCCACAAAAAAAAATGGTTACACACACTGAAGGTCATGATAGAGAGGTAACTGAGATTGAAATCACATGGGAATATTTTCCTCTTATTCACACACAAAAGGGCTCGTCTTACTACAGTATACACAGTAGTATAATTCGTCCTAAAAACTTTCTGCAAGGCTAGCATAAGTATATTCTGAACATCTACTATATCGCATCTTTGACCTTCTCATCAACTAAATGATCACCATTTTCCGCTTCTTTTATCTGACTTTCTATGTCTGCCTTCGTCTGGAGGAGTGCTTCTATTTTGCTGTTAATTTTTTCTAGCTTTTGCTTTAGCTTGCTAACATCCTTGGTCTTCTCTTTCTCACCTACTTTTCTCTTCTTCCCTCCTTTGTCCTTGTCTTCTTTCTTCTTCTTCTTGTCTTTAACTTCTTTCTTATCTTCATCTCCATCTTCCTCCTCCTCTTCTTCACCTTCCTTCACAATTTCTTCTACTTCAATCTCCCTAGAAGCATATCCACCCTTATCTTCAGGCTTCTTCTCCTTCTTTATTATTTTCTTGCCCTCTTTCTCCTCTTCATGCCCCTTCTCTTTTTTCTTCTTGTCCTTGTCCTTCTTTTCATCACCTTCATCAATTTTTTCTTTGTCCTTCTTTTCCTTTTCTTTCTTATCTTTTTTCTTTTTATCCTTCTTCCCTTCATCTTCTTTTTCCCCCTCCTTCTCCGTCTTCTTGTCCTTGTCCTTCTTCTTTTCATCCTCACCTTCATCAATTTTTTCTTTGTCCTTCTCTAGTTCCACTTTTTCATCCTTGTCCTTCTTTTCCTTTTCTTTCTTATCCTTTTTCTTTTTATCCTTCTTCCCTTCATCTTCTTTTCCCCCCTCCTTCTCCATATCTATTTCTTCATCATCTTTCTTTTCCAACCCATTTTTCTTCTCCTTCTCCTTATCTTTATCCTTCTTTTTCTTCTTGTCCTCGCCATCACTGGCTTTTCCCTTCTTACTCTTTGTGTCTATCTCTTCGTCTTTTTCCTTCTTTTCTTTCTTGTTCTTCTTCTCTTCACCAGCCTCATCATCATCTTCTAAACCCTTATCCTTCTGTATATCAATTTCTTCATCCTTTTCCTTCTTTTCTTTTTTCTTCTTCTCTTCATCATCCTCATTTTCCTTCTTTTCTTTTTTCTTCTTCTCCTTATTCTTCTTATGTTCCCGATTCTCATCATCTTCTTTAAGCTTGTCCTTCCCTGTATCAATTTCTTCAATCTTCTCCTTCTTGTCTTTCTTGTCCTCTTTTTTCTCCTTCTCCTTCTTAGACTTGTCCTTCTTTTTCTTCTTGTCTTCAGCATCCCCCTCTTCATCTTCCTCCTCCTTATCTTTTTTCTTTTTCTTCAATTTCTCTTCATCCTTATGTTTGTTCTCCTCCTCAGATATCAGATTCTTTTTCTCTATAGATTTGTTCTTCAGCTCAAGTTCTATCTTAGTCTTTTCTTCCTTCATATCACCTGGGTTTTCATCCTCGGTCTTGACTTTAACAGAAATTGTAGTTTTGTCTTCCATCTCAAGATTATCTATAGAGCGTTGATGTAAAAGCCTTTTTGGTTGAAACTGGAAGATCTCTGAAACAAACACATGACCACATGAGCCAAGAAAGAAGCAAAAGCCTTAATTTACATGAAACAAACTCAAAGCAATTACTAACAGCAACATAGTAAATCAACGCTACAACCTAAGTCCATCAAGGATAAAGTTATTGCACATTTCTCGAAAAAACAACTGAATAAGTAACTCGGGCAGGCAAATGTTAATCAACCATTCCAACTTCTTACAGTAATGTTTAAAAAGGCTAATAAGAAGATACTGTAGAATCATTAACCAAACCATCTTGGTCCCATTTGCATTGTTAAGGTTAAAGATTTTGGTTAGACAGATAAAAAATAAGAGAGGAAATGGATTATATCTCTGGCTGGTATTTGACGTTTGTTTGTATTCTTCAAACAATAATCACAGCGGATACAAAGTTATAGATTTTGTATGCAAGCGTAATCAATTGACCTTATTCCTCCTGAGAGCTAATAATTGAATTGCCTCTTCACTGTGAAGACTATATATTTAGACTAGAGGAAGCTCAAAAGAAATCTAGAATTCATTTTTTCTTAGGGGCTGATGAGGTCACTTAACTCTACATATGTTTACCGGGTAGAAAGTTTAAAGTAATCCCAGACCAGAAACATGACAAGAAAATCACATGACCAAAACAGTTTTCGATCACAAACTAGCTAGAACTTTATAACAACTCAGTATGACAATTTTAAAGACCAAAATAAGCAAAGGGAAAAGTAAAATACTTGGTGCCGAGTTGAGAGACGGCAAATCAACCATATTGTGGATTGAGAATTGAGAACAATCTTGTGGGTAATATTGGGGAAAACTAGGACAATTAAGAAGCCTCGTTGACATAAAAGACATTCGAAAAGGGCTATACTGGATAGAGTTAAGTGATAACTTAATCAGAGAGAAACCTATTTTTCTCCCCTATTCTCCAAGTGATTGAATTCAATTTCAGACATACGAAACAGACACAGATCCAATTAAATGAAAACGCAATCAGACAATCAAAATTCTGATCAACCAAACAATTTTCACCACAATTATCTACAAATCGAAAACAAAATTTCGAGGAAAAATTTGAAGAAGTACCTGTTGTTTGCGAGAGAGGCTGAATAATTGGATCTGAAGAAATCAGGAGCAGTTGCTGCAGCAGTAGATAAAGTACAGAAAAACTTGAGAATCTCGAAGGTTTCAGAAAGACAGAAACGGTGGGATTGATAACTCTGGTTTTCGGTATTTATAAGTCTGATTCCTGTGAATGGGACATCTAAACATGAATAACCTAACAGTAAATCTCACGCGGTTGCTGAATTCCCGCGTCGAGAGCGTGGAAGGAAGGACGTATTAATCTTCACCGCCATTGAAATCAGATACTGTTATTTCCTTTGTTCTAGTATTTTGAATATTAGTCTTTGACCCGTGCGTTCCACGGGAATTATTATCAGGATTCAAACCCTACCGTATACTCCAGATAGAATTCAAAACAGGCTAACTTTAAAAAAGTATATAAAAGCTAACCCCTACAGTCTACCTCATTAGGATAAAAATAGTGCAAATCTGAAAACAATTAAGGTAAAAATTGCAAATTATAAAAAANTCTGAAAACAATTGAGGTAAAAATTGCAAATTATAAAAAAAATGATTCACTCAGAGTATACTAAGGAAAAAAAATCATCACAGTCAATTATGTGAAATAACATAAATAAAAATAAAATGGAATGTTTGAAGGATGCAACATTACAGAGGTAACGGCATTTTTGCATTAACAAAACAAAAAAAGGGAGAACTACATGATTTTGAACTAAATGTTCTGGAAAATCTCCCTATAAACAACATTAACAGTTTTGGTGGATGGAGCTTCTTGAGAGTTGCTTCCGATAAGAATCTTTATGCCCTTTCTAAAACGAACCCTTGATAGAGCCAGTACAGTTGACCGTGGACGTGACAAGTATAATCCAACCTTGGACAATGATTGTCCTTGGCTCTTGTTATTGTCATAGCAAATGACAAAGTCAATGGGTACTGACGACGTTGAAACCTCAGAGGAAAATTGGAATTGGAAGGTGTTATTAGCATTCTAGGAAAATCTGTTGTCAAGATGTATTCCATTTTTTTCCACAGTACGACCATTGTTCCTTCGCCTATATTTGCAGTAACCGTCATCCTCCATGCTACTCCTGTCATAGAAACTCTTGGGGTAATGCTTGGAACATTTGTTATCGACCATGCAAGGAGAATTAGTGCGTTCAAGGCCGCAAGGACCATGCATCATGAATCAAGTTACAGCTTCGTGCAATACAGGGTCATCATCTTTATCAGGGATTTCAGCTGAAATCAATTTGTCAATATCATCAACATTAAGCCGAGATCCTGACTCTAGCCACAACAAAATGTGAGCGTGTGGTAACCCTCTCTTCTGGAACTCAACAGAATATTGTTGGAGATTGTGCCCTAGGGCCAATCATTTTATAAATATGTTTTGAACATATTAATTAATTTATGGAGATAAATTAATGATTATCATATTATTAGCGTGTTTACTATGATAACAATCCTTGATTAATTATATGATAAATGATCTAANAACCCTCTCTTCTGGAACTCAACAAAATATACCACTGCAAATATGTACATTGAATAGAATTAGAGAAAATGTTTAACTACTTACAAAAAACGATAAACTCAAAACAAATAAGAATATAGTTTAACTCACAAGCAATTGCCTTGCCCAAGATGCATTCTTTTGTAAGATCCCTTATCATCTGGTCTAGCTTGATCTTAAAAATCCTTGCAAGTAGATCGGGCCTTTTTCAAATGAGCGGGCATACATATAGTTTAACTCAAAACAAAATTGAGCGGGCATACAATAACAAAACAGAGTTTTGGAGGGAGCTTGAATTGAAATTTGATTTGTGCAAATCCCTAATAAGGAAATATAATATAATAAATATTAGGGTAAATTACACTTTGGTACCCTGTGGTTTGACCCTATTTCACTTTGGTACCCTGTGGTTTGAAACTTGACACTTTGGTACCCTGTGGTTTCAAACTTATACTTAATTGAATTTGTAACAATAAACAAATTTTATCATAATCTTGAAAAAGTTTTATTGAAATAGATAATAACTGAAACTGCGAAATTAACATAAAAGCAACATGCTGCTAGAAGGTTATTAACCGTAAGAAACCAACACAAAAGCCACGAAACTGGAATGAAAAAAAGAAAATGACCAACTGAACAAAAAGATTAAAACAGAAATCAAATCTTCTCTTGCTTGATTTTCTTGATCAATTTGACAGATGCAGCATAATCGTCACCGACTTCAGAAGCAGACTTATAATCACTATCTGAGCTTCTTTTACCAGATGATTTAGAACTGTCATCCGGAGAAATTGTGAGATCAGGAAATGGTACAGTTTTTTTATAAGCATCCCTAAAACAACTCTTACTGATCTTCGGTGTCTGAATATCATCATCTTCCAAACATATAGCCTAATTACAAAAATAGCAAATTAGACAAAAAAAAATTGAAGAAAATTATCATTACTGGGTTACACATTGATATGAAAGAATGAGCTTCCTTAAATACGTAATGATGTATAATATCACCTTGTCTTTCAATTCTCGAACATCGGCTTGTGTGGATTCTGTTGCACCATTGTTGGGAATGAACTGGTTTATTATTTCATCATCAGCAGACATCTTGCTAATAAAAAAAGTGATGCAACCTGGAAGAATCTTCGAGACATAACGTTCTACTCGACAAAAAAACACTCAAATGGAATACGTGATTATGTTTGGTTGTGGGTGTGTAAACAAAAAAAAAGTGATGCCGTTATATAGAAATCCTAACATTAAGATGTTTGAAAAACAGATCACGTTACATCTTCAATCACCTATAAATCAGGTATGGTTTGTCACCTATAATTTAATTCAATTCCTAAAATAGACCGCATGATATCAATTAGGTCTTTAATTGTTCTAAATTAATGCAGAAATGAAGCAATCAGACAAAATCAATATGATATTCTCCCTACGTGGTTAAATGCCAAATTAATTAGAATGACAAATTAATTAGCATAATTTAAACTATAGTCAAATTAAATTCTAAATTTCAGGCAATATTCATTTATTTTACAAAAAATATGGATAAAAAACAGTTTTTAAATTTCTTACTTCAACAAAAAAAGAAGACATAAAACAATATATACGTTATTTTCCTATTATTAGAAGAATATCCAATTTAGGAGGATTGAGGAAAAGGGATTATTGGAATATTTTGTGTGGAGATCATCATAGTACGGAGCATGCCATTAAATTACATTCTAAATTAATGCAGAAATGAAGCAATCAGACAAAATCAATATGATATTCTCCCTACGTGGTTAAATGCCAAATTAATTAGAATGAAAATAATTTAGAATCTTTATGCCCTTATATTAGATTAGATGAAAATACACAGGTGGCATGTTTCAATTGGACAACAGGCAATAAATACATTTAAATACACAGGCCACGTGTATGGTTTTAAGTAGTCAATCTATATGGGGTCTCCTTTTATGTCTTTATATTAGATTAGATTATATTAGATTAGATATCACTGAAATTGAGAGGAAAGGAAACAAATCATGTTTTCTCATTGCCGATGGTAAGTGTCTGCTTATTCATAATTTTATTTAATGTGGCTCTTGAATTTTTTAAATATTTAATTTGAATTAAATAAATGCACATATTTAGACCTTTTATTACGTTGAGATTGCAGGACGGTCGAAATTTTATTTTAAAGTTGACTGATTAAAGAATTATTTTCTTTCATTAGGGTGTTAATAATGCAGAAAATTTACTTGATCAAAATCCACTAAAAAAGGTTACTATATAGTCAATCTGACTATTTGACTATTCACTATTCAGTCACCAAAAATTTTAGTTTGTAAAATGACGATACTTAATCACCAAGGAATCAGTTTTTTCAATCAAATATCAGTCACCGTCTATCTTTGGTTAAAAACTTACCATGTATTCAACGCTAAGATATACGTTAAATTTCCAGTCACTATCAATAGATTCATTTGATTTAAGAATTTTATAATTTTTTTTTCAATTAAAAAAGAATCGGATTACCAATAAAATAAAGTAACAAGTCAACTAATAAAAGAAAAAACAAAGAAATATAATAGATTTACCAACTTCGACGCCTACGGTGAGGGAAAAGAAAATCTTATTTCATTTTTTTTTAAAGACATTAATCAAAATTTTACACATTTTTCTTAAAAATTGGGAAAATAAATGCTACGAAAAAATTGGAAAATAATAATAATGGTGATTTGTGTTTTTTCAATAATTTTCGAATTAAAGAAGAAGAAGCGTGGTTTCACGTTCTGTGACCAATCCGCGTTGTCTATTATCTGTCTTGGCGGTGGTTCAACTTGGAGACAAAGTATGATTACACAAAGATACAAATAAAGAAAGAAAGCAAAACCACGTTTCTTCTTACACTTTACTCTCTCTTTTGGGAAATTCTTCAAGCCCTGGTTTCTTGCTAACCGGGCCCTTTACCAGCTGTGATTATTACTTTCTATCGTTTCGTTTTTCTCAGGAAACAAGGTTCAATCTCTGAAATTCTCATCTTTCTCCCACAATGAACGACCTTCTAACGGTAAAGCATTGTTCTCTAAGTTATGTTTCTAGCTAGTTTCGTTTTTCCCTGCCCATTGTCGATTCATTTTCTTGTTATTGTTTTGTTCTGATCTAGTACTGGCTTTCATGGGATGATTGATTTCTTTTTGGTTGCGTGTTGGGTTATCTGAATGTGAGTTTTATTTAGCTTTCTGCTTTAGCCGTTTCGTTCGCTTGCTGAGAAAATGTAGGACAATGAAAAGGTTTGGAGATTGTGGATAAACATTTTGAGCATTATTGTGTGTCTCCAGCTGAAATTTTCTGCTGTTGGATAACTTTGGCGGCCTTTCAATGTTTTACAGACGTCGATCTACCAATTCAGAGTTTTTTTTTTTTTTTTTTTCTTCTTCGCCTCTCGTTTTAATCTAATTTTCGCAGTTGAAATGTTATACTTGGACTTAAGTACGATCTTGCCAAACTGATTTGGTGTATGACTGTTTAGTTCCATAGTTCGTCCGACATCAAAGATTTACCTTGATAATGACTACTAATCTGGGTTTTAGAATTCCTTCAGTGGGATAGATCTGCTTGGCAAATTTGTGTCCTCTTCAAGTTTGACTAGTTTATAAATATGGCCACGTTGAACAAAAGGAAAGACTCTAAAAAGAGGAAAAATCCGGTTTTGAGATTACATACCTTTTGGAGAGATTCATTGACTTGAAGTGAGGTTTTTGGGCATTAATGAGGCTGTGGGTGTGTTTCAAATCTTGTTGCAGATATATTCGAGTTTCATGTAGGCATGATGTTTTAGAAGCTTCATGGGATAATGGGAAGGTTGGGGAAACTGCCACTGGAATCTATATGTCCAGTATCTTAATAAATGCAGTCAGTTTCATAACTCATTCGTACTCTGGATTATGGAAGAGCAAAAGCTGATCACATATGTACCTAGGAAGATACATACTACAATGTTCGTTCTCTGGATTAGAGTTAGCTACCTGCATTGGCACCTAAGATGTCTTGAAGTGAAATAACATTGAGGTTCCTGAAATAAAAAGGTCCTTTGTGCTTTAAATTTTATATGTAAGCAATAGAACTGCATGCTTAAGGGGTATAGATTATTGAAGTATTTTCTCATTTTATGGGTGATTAGAAATATACCAGCAATGGGTTTTGTAAGTTTACTTAGGGGTGCAGGTAGCAGCAACAATAATAATGGGAACCTACATATTCAGGGTTGTCCTTTTTCCAGTACTTGGGATTACATGTGATCCATTTATACTCAATCACCAATTTTATTTGATCTTTTTTGTAGGACTCATTTGAGATCCCACGTGGGCAAGGTCATGGTCATGGAGGTGGAGATGTTGAGCTAGGGGAATATGGAATGAATTCAGGAGACATGGGCTTGGATAACTTCTTCAAAAAGGTATTTGTTATTTATAATTATTCATCTTAAAAGGGCACAATTTATTTAATCATCTTATCTTTCTTTCATTTTTCTTTTTTATTAAATCATCTCGTAAAGTTTATGAATGACGTCAAAACTCATGTTTAATATTTTATTTTCAAAAGAACAGACATAATGAAGTCATTTTTAATTATTTTGCATGTCTCAAATAGAATGTACCTATGGTTTGTTTTCTAGGTTCAAGAGCTTGATAAACAGTATGCAAAGCTGGATAACCTTCTGAGAAAGCTCCAGGTATAGGTGTTCTACTTTCTCTCACTTGATTGCTGATTGCTCACTTCTAGGATTCCTCCTTATGAAGAATTTCTGAACTTTTGTACTGTTATACATTTAGAGAATCTGATAATGAATCAATTAAATTGATTTTTATGGACTCTTAGATCTCTAATATGTTTGTAATGAATAATCGTAGAGAAATATGATACATGAAGAAGTGGGCACTAAAGGCATGGCATTCTTCTGTTAAGGATGATAGATTGATAGGTGCCCTCTTGGTGAACAGTGTAATTTGTGTATGGTCAATCCATTAGCCGAAGACATATCTTTACAGAACCTTCTAGGCATAGGCGGTAGTTACTAGTGCTTCAGATCCCTGATTTACCCAAGCTTAACTGATTGAAAGTTCGATTCTTCTCTTAAACACTTGTTGGCAGCCTGAATTCATATATCTCCAGAGCTTTCTAATAATTAAAGTTATTGAAACATTTAATGATCCTTGTGGAAGGAATTTTTTTATTTTTTATTTTAATTTTTTCGCAATTTGTGTGAGGGAGGAAAAGAGGATGTGAGGTGCAAGGTTGGGATTAGGCAAAACCTCTTTTTCTTTTTCTAGTTTTAGAAAGATAAGAAAACAACAATATAACATGTTGTTCGAAGGTAATTTCATTACTGATTATCTATTGCAGTTCATGGTCTAAATCCTGAACTAAAAATTACCAGAGAAAAGTCTTTAATAATCTTTTTACTAACCATGTACGCAGGATGCCCATGAGGAGTCTAAAGCTGTAACCAAGGCTCCTAACATGAAGGGTCAGTAAAAAATTGTCTTGTTTTGCTTTATTTAATTTTTGTACCTTCTCACTACATTTATCCTTTTGCATTTGTGCTTGCCTGTTGACTCCCTCTTTTCCACACTTCCATGAACGTGTTGTATTTTACTCAGGTAGATTGACTGCATGTAGTTTTGTATTATCCAACACTCAATTCATTTCTCCATTTTGTTAATAACATCTTGTTCAGTGATCTATTCTTGTAAACAATCTTGAATATTATAAGAGTAACTGTTATGCTTGCCTCCTTTATTTCCCATGGTGTCTGCAATTCAGAACCTTTATGCTTCAAAATAAAAATAATCATATATTTCATATATGTGTGCGTGTGTGTTATGCATGCTTCTATATACGTTTACAAATGTGACATTACTACTCCTTTGTCACTCAAAGCTTTGTAGAAATTATAATATTCTATGATAGTTATTAAGTAAATTAAGTACATGAAAGGGAATAATTTACCTGTAAGTATTATTTATAATTGTTAATTTGTCGTTTAGATGTGAAAAATGAATTGCAGAGGTAGGAATGGTTTTTTATGTTAAACTTAAGTTCACTGTAAAGAGATACATATTGAGATTGGTGATCTCTGGTTACAAAAGAAAATCATGAGCATTGGACTCATTAATTGTTTGTGTTCACACAGTAACTCTGCTTGATCCTATCTTCTTCTGCAGCTATTAAGAAGAGAATGGAGAAAGACATTGATGAGGTTAAGAAGATCGGCCATTTTATCAAAACAAAAATTGAAGAACTGGACAGAGAGGTGAGAAGTGAGATTATACTGCTTATCTTTTCATGTTATCTTCAATACTCAGATTCTAGGTATGAACCCCTTCAGTCTTTTGCCTCCTTTCTTACTCCATTATGTCTTGTAGAATTTGGCAAATAGGCAGAAGCCTGGGTGTGGAAAAGGAACAGGTGTTGACCGTTCTAGAACAGCAACAACCACGTAAGTAAGATCCGTTTTTTTTTTCCTTTTTTATTTGTGAAGTGGTTTAGACTGACTTAGTTGATTTGGTTTTTACATTGTAGCCACAGTAGACTATAGTATATAGTTTTCAACAATTTTCTGACTCTTCATGATTCTTCAACTACTCTTGCACAAGATCCTTCATTGCACAAGTATTGCCTTCTAGAGACTGAAAGGTTTTACTTAAAATTATCATCACAGGAGTAGTGGAAATCAATAATGCATTTTAAGGCAGTCAATTTTCCCGCTCTTTTGTGTTTAAAACCTAGAGTTTGGCATCTTGCATGTTTGATTGACGATATGAATTTATATATCTTAATCTAGTTATAGGTATTAAGGAACTACAGATCCTAGTGAGACCTTTCATCTCAAATTTTCAGTCAAAGTTGGTATAGCATGATTAGTGAGACTTTTCTGGAGCTTCCAATATATACATAAAATAAAAGCATAATTTATGTTATTACTTACTGAATACCGACTATAGATCCTACCAGTGACTGTCTGACAGTTATTCCATGGTTTTTTAAACTATTTGAATGGCATGTATGAACACAAATCTATGCCACAAATGCCAATTTAACAGTGTTATAGGGTTAAACCCTGAAGATCCCCCTCACACAAGTATTAAAATGTTGAGTATCTGAACGTTTTCATTGCATAATGGTCTTTGGATGAATTTCATCTGCACCTGATCTCTTGGATTGCATTGTTTTGCAGTGCCTTAAAAAAGAAACTGAAAGATAAGATGGCTGAATTTCAGGTTAGTTGATCCTTTTCTTTTTGTGAGATTTTTTTTTAAAAATTATCTGTCCAATTTTTAATCTCTTTCAAATCTCTTTGCAGGTCCTGCGGGAAGCTATCCATCAAGAATATCGAGAAGTTGTTGAGAGACGTGTCTTTACAGGTTTGAACTTTCTGCTTGTTGCTGGTTGATTTCAACTATCTGCACTTTGATTCTTGAGGTTTCCCTTGATAGAGTTAATTAATTTTTCTCAATTCCCTTGTTTCCATCACGAAGTAACGGGCACAAGACCTGATGAGGAGGTATTATTTATATTCAAGTTTTCACTTTACTTGAGGAAAATGAAATATCTTTAAGAAGTTATTCATATAACAATTTAACAATGTGCAGACAATTGATAGATTAATGGAAACAGGAGATAGTGAGCAAATTTTCCAGAAGGCTATTCAGGAACAAGGACGAGGCCAGGTTTGTTCCTCTCATATGCGTTTTACCTACACTCCTTCCTTAATTCCCACTTAATTTTATCAACTTGAATATCATCCATTCATCTAAATATTTCATTATCTGCGCATTTCTTCAATTGTAATTATTATCTGGGTGCTGGGTGAGGAATGCTTTTGATATTCCTTGGGAAACAATAGCAATGAGTATTTACACTTCAGTAATCTTTTGTAGATAATTGATACCCTGTCTGAAATTCAAGAGCGGCATGAAGCTGTCAGAGATGTTGAGAGGAAACTCCTTGAATTACAACAGGTATTTAATCAGCCTGTTTGATTGATACTAACTACACAATATTATACCTTAGGACGATGGTCTTATTACCAGTTCAAATGAGCATAAAGACTAGCTTATGTACTTTCTTTCTTGTTTTTTCCTTCCTTACAATCCGTTTTGATAATTAGAGGTTTTCTATAGACCTATTTGTGCATAGAGCCAGCCATAAAGTAGATCACTGGCAACATAACTTTTTCTAAGCAACAAAATCAGCAATTTGAAGATAGAGTTTACTCTTTTTTTTTTTTTTTTTTGGTTTCTCAAGGAGTGTACTTAAAATCACTGGTATGTGGACAAAAATAACTTCCATCTCTTTGCAGATATTCATGGATATGGCAGTGCTAGTTGATGCCCAGGGGGACCTGCTTGACAACATAGAATCACAGGTATATAAATCTAATTCAGTCATTAAATAAAAATCTCATTTAACTGAGAATTGTGATAATGGCATAATGCGCCCATGCGATGAAACTGTTCAGTTAGGATATTCTCTAATCGGTATCAGTTTTTGCATTATCATTTAGGTGTCAACTGCAGTAGATCACGTGCAGCAAGGCAATACTGCCCTTCAAAGGGCCAAAAGCCTACAGAAGAATTCTAGAAAATGGATGTGCATTGCAATCATTATACTTCTCATCGTTGTGATCATCATAGTCGTTGCTGTCATCAAACCATGGGTCAAAAAGGGTGCTTAGTTACTCATTGTTGATGTACATAGTTTTATTTGATGCCTCATGCCTTTGAGGGCACAAGCACATTCTTTGATTGATAATTTTTATTTTTGTTTGTTTCGAACTGCCTTTGTTCTTTTTCATTTCATGAGTATTGGTCAAGCGTGTAACAAAATTGATTTATTTGTATGATATCTTTTACGTAAAACGAAAAAAATCTCGTTATTCCTTTAACTTGCCCAATAAAAAAGGGTGGTGTTTGTACTCTCTGGTGGACTATATATGTGTTAGTTTGTCTGGGTCAAATTGTTGTCGTATTGTGAGTTAAATAAAGTTGTATTCTTGGTTTCTTGCAAACAATTTTAATTTTTGACTTAACAGTAAACACTTGATTAAATAACTAATATCAAGAGTCAAAATTATGGGATTGATGTAATTGTAAAGAGGAAGATTGTTAGTCTAGGGACGGCAACTGTCTTATAATGAGGCAACTGTGGAATTAAGTTAAACTATAATATTTGAAAGTTTGAATGTACAAAGCAACCCAATCAGATTCATATTTTATTGATTTTGTGAACCGATTTGACAGTGAATTGTAAATTCTCGCGTTTGTTAAAATGTACAGGTATACAGAACTACAATAGTGGAAACCTTATGGAACTTCGACGAAGCCATAATTCATACATAACCATATAAAATGCGTCAAAATCGACCGGATTTGAATGCCATTTAAAGTGCTTCCTCACTTTCAACACATTACTATGTAACTTGAAATACTGTTGTGAACTGATTCCATTTAGCACATTCTTCAATAAGGGTATATCCATGGAATTCACCACCACTGAAAAACTCTTCCAGTTTAACACATCGGCAAAAGGAAGGTCATAGTAATCGGCGACGACCACCGGAACACAACCATAATATAGTGAATCTCCAATACGAGCTGTGTTCACTTCGTAGCCTTTAGCATGAAGACAGTACTTGCTTCCTAGTAATTCATCAGCATATGGCGTTTTGAGTCGTCCTGCGTGAGCAAAGATTTCTGTGTCGTTTTTCCATGTTTTAACTAGTTGTATACGTTCTCTCGAGTTCATTCCTCCGGCAAAGAAGGCAAGCCTTTTCCTGAAAAATAAGCTGCTTGAAACTCAACATACCATGGTATTTGTTACAAGTCAATTATGAATTTACACATATTGGTCAAAATTTCATTTTGGTTGTTGAACTAAAGGCTAAATTTTATTTGGTTCCTAAATTATTTTTAGTTCCATTTTGGTAAACATTCTTATTTGTTGCACACTTACACCGTTAAACGTGATTAGGTCCGATTTCTAGTATTATCTCTGACTTGGTAGCTAAGACGAATGTTCTCTCTTATATATGTTCTAATAAATGAATCAACAATAAGAGAAAGAAAAATTTCATTTTTAATGACAAACTAAAAGTAAATTAGTGATTAATTTTTCTTTTTAAGAAAAAGGATTTTTCTTTCTCTCTTTCTCCCATCTCACTTAGAACACATATGATAGGGCAATTATCTAAGTTAGGTGTTTAGCTCAAAAATAATGACGGAAACCAAATAGAATCACAATTGAGATTAACAGCCGAACAAGTAGAAAATTTTATGGACTAAAACAGAACAAACAATAATTTAGAGATCAAAACAAAATGAAGTTTTGACCTATACATGTTAATCACTCTTCAAAAGTTTTAGTTCATTATGCCTATTTTTTAGAGACTAATGTATAGGACAAAAGATTAAAATCATAAAATGTAATAACCTTTANGGGGCTCACCAAGGCCAGGGCAGGCCTCCAGGCTCTATGAGCGCTTAAAGAGGTACTTACAAATCGCCTACCAACAAGGTCCTCACATCGGCAGTGGGAATCGAACTCACGACCTTGTGGGTTATTTTGACCTATACATGTTAATCACTCTTCAAAAGTTTTAGTTCATTATGCCTATTTTTTAGAGACTAATGTATAGGACAAAAGATTAAAATCATAAAATGTAATAACCTTTAAGAATTAAATAGTGGGAAGCCTTAATTACTTACCTATCTGATGACATAAGGTTAGTGGGGTTTCCTTTTCTGGGCCAAATCTGAGGTAGACAAGCATCCTTATGAGGAATATAGCCTGGTAAGAAATAACTAGATGAACACACGACTTGGATGGCATTGAACTTCACATGACTTGCTTTTCCCATAGCCGATCTTCCCACAGAATGACATGCCACATAAAAGTGATCAGCACCACCAGATCGATTCCAATAAGGATACTTCACACTGATTTCGTCAATGTAGTGTTTGATAAAGTCTTGGATTCCTCCCACTCCAATTCTACGATCATGCCTCAAGCCTGCAATGGAAAATGGCATGAAGAACAAATCTGCTTTGCTTGGATCCTCTGTTATGAATTCACTTCTCATAAGGGCCTTCTTGAAGTAACTCTCACTCGCGTAATTGCCTGCTGGCTCTTCTTTCACGGCCAAAAGCACGTTCGCGAAGGGATCGTTCTTACTGTGAGGATATACGTATATCTTTAACTTAGTTTTCATTGCGTTATAGTCTTCCAGAAAGATGTCTCTGTCATGGAACACGTCCTCGTTATTCTCTGTTTCTGCTGAGCCTTGAAAACAAAAAAAAAAAAAACAAGAAGATTGATCATAATGCAAACTATGGACTATATTACGAAACAGAGAAGTTGGAAATGGTAGCCAATAGTTCCGTTGTAATACTATCCCCAGGATAAAAAAAGAAAAGCAAGCAAAAGTTGACACGACACCCCGAAAGGCCGAAAATAATACTTTGATAATGTACAAATAACAGAATTGTATCAATTATAACTTGTATTTGTAATTTTGTGATACTTTTTAGATGTACATTATATCAATTCGTATGGTGTCTGAGTCAATCGTGAGTAGGAGCATATCTACAAACAAAAAAAGCTTGGCAAAAGAATATAAATTAACTTTAACTCTGCTGTAAGTCTATATATCACAGTAACAGTAATGCAGAAGTCCAATCCCATTTGAGTTCTAATTGTAGCATAGAACACAGCTCAGCTGACTCTTAACCTTACTATAATAAAAGATTAGAAAAGAAAAAGGAAAAGGAAAAGCATCTTTAATTAATTTCTCCTGCAAGAAACATCTTATTCTAAATTGGAAGCTGGATGAACATACATACATATATAAATACATACTAGGGCAAAGTCCTATTTTGGTCCTTCTGTTATGCTCATTGTTCCAAATAGGTCCCTCAGTTTTTTTTTGTTCCATATTGGTCCCTCAGTTATCCAAAACTTGTCAAAGTTGGTCCCTCTAACGTTTTACATCCATTTTTCCGTTAAAAAAATAGGAAAAATAAGCTTTCATCCCCCAAAAGTTTTATTTTCTTATATTAAAGTCCTTTTCTTTTTATAATAGGATCAAACCGTAAGAAAAGAAAATAAATTAAAATTTTAAGTGAATTTGCCCAAAAACAAAAAATTTTCTCTCCCTCTCGAACACCACTCTCTCTCTCCCCC